>CBVK0100286151.1:0-23315 GCA_900067695.1 Picea abies | reverse complement strand
CCCGCTTGCACTACCATTTTTCATCCCTGACAAGATGGCTTGTCGCAAGGTTGCCCGGCAGACAGTAATCTGCGGGGTAAGTAAAGAACTCAAAGGATACTCAAAGAAGGTGTGGTCGTCTTTTCCCATTCGGCTAAATTCTTATTCTTTATTGGATTTCGGGCATGCAAAGGCTGAGGCTGCAGCCCTGGAAGACCTGAATTTGGTCTCCATCGAGTATAAGAAACATGATCCACAGAGGGTTGTGAGCAACCATTTAGCAAATTGTGGGCTCAAGAGATTCGAGCATGAGAACTCACCCTCTGATGATATTTTCCAAGGGGCAAGGTCTTATGAATAATTTCTCGCCCGGATCCAATCCTTGGCACCTGAAGACACAGTTGTTGTGTTAAAATTCCAAGAGCATATATGAAGCGGTCTCCCCGCTGTGTTGCGAGGTGAGAGTTCGGGTGTTCCTAAGATAAATCAGAAGGATGTTGAGGACCCCAAAGATGCAGTTCCTGACTCGGAAAAACACCAGGACAAGGAGGAACAAACAAAGAATCCTGAAGCAGAGGTACTGACTTCGGACCCGCCAAAGAAATAGAATCCAGAAGTCGAGATGAAGACCCAGAAACCGCCAAAGAAGCAGAACCCGGTTGACACCCCAGGAAAATCGACGAAACAAATGGGGGAACCTATCACTTCTGTCACTCCCTTGCAGTCGGTGCAGGGGAATATCGAAGAAGGATGGATATTTAATGAGGAGTTGAGGCCTATAAGAGAAGAAGAACTTCCTCCGAATGAGTTCTTCTTTGATAAAAAGAGAAAAGTGGTAATGAAAAGGGAATTCTACTAGGAGGGAGAATCGACTGCTAAAAAGTTCAGGGTTATGACCGATGGAAAAAATAAAAAGAATGAGCAATTCGCCACTGAGATCGCAGGGACGCTAGGAGCGTATGCATCAACGAATCAATTCTCAGTCAGAATTTTAAAGAACCAACTTCATAGGAAAAATCACCTGATCAGGACTCTCGAGGACAGATTGGCCTCGGCCACGGAAAATACTAAAGGCCAGGTGAGCACGGAGATAGAACTGGCCCGACTGGCCGATAAAAATGAAATAGAGGTGCTTAAAACCAAGCTTGAGAAAGCACATCTAGTGGTCCGAGATGGTCGGATACAGGCGGGCCAATAGAGGACTATGATTGTAGAGCTACAGACTCAGGTAGAGATTTCCAAAAGCAGGACGATCAACATCGAGGGGTTTAAATCCCGAGCGATCGAGATTCGGAACAGAATCTCTTCTGCACAACAAAATTTTCTTGCCAAAGTGGGAGCGATCCGAGAGAATTGTCTGTTGATCAATCAGGTTTCCGAGAACCTGACTATCAGAGAGAGGGATGTTGAAGTGGCTCAGGTTGCCTTCCAGGAGGCGGTGATAGCCATGAACAACAGAGTTTCGGTAGGTTCTCCCGGACTCGCCATCCTAGAACAAACCAGAGGTAATATTATGTTGAAGGATTGGGAGCACAACATTGCTCTGGGCAAGGAACAAGCCCAAAAGGTAACCAATTCATTAGAAGAAGCCTTCAATTCTATAGATGGTGAGTTGTTGAGTAAGGACAGTGGAGGCGATGCAGAAACATTGATGCAAATGAATGTGGAACAGATCTCACTTGATCTGAAAGAGAAGGATGAGAGAGATTCGGCTGATATCTCTCAGATAGATATGGTGGACATGGCCCAAGTTAATAAGCACTTGATCCAGCCCAGCGCGCAACTAAGTGCCCTCGACATCATTGATGCACAAATGGGGGACAAGCTGCAGCAGTTAGCCCGAGAATGTTACTTCGCCGAGGCCAGCTGTCAAGCAGAACCTTCACGGCTCGTATCTCGGCTTGTGGAAAGATGTATCTCCTTCACCGAGTCCGCGTGAAGACGAGCACTTGGCACTAAGTGAAGACAGAATAGGGGAGATGGGGCGATTTCTCTCTCCTCTGTCATAACTGAAATTTTTGCGACTATTGAGATTCTACCTGCTTTGCAGAAATTGTATAAATATACCCCAAAGAGAAATAAACAAGGCTGGACCCTTTTGAGATTTTGTAATAGAGTTTTTGCATTGAGATTTAATACAAGTAGATCCGAGATTCTCAATTCCGTCACTTCTGTATTACAAGTTTGATTTCTTGTTCCTCATTTTTCAATTTTAATTCATATTCGTAATTGATGTGCTTCGTTATACTTTAGTACTACCACTACTATAACAAATAAATTTGGGTTTTCTGTGATTGTTTATTTCCTTTCCTCTGCACCAGCTATCAGCTGTGTAAGACCAATTTGCAGTTTCAGAATTCTACATGCAATTTTTGTCACATCGGTTATTTTCTTACGTATTTTCTTCTCCCGTTTACTTCGTGAGATTTTCCCCCGATAAGAACCTTACACTGTAAGCAGCTTAATGTTTTTTTCCCATCTCTCACTTTTTATTAAATTATAATACAGTTACAGGAATGAGCCTTAGATTTGCATCCATAATTTAGTTTTGAAACCGTAAAACTCTCTTTTATAAAACCAATTTGAGACAACACTCAACCTTTCTTTAAAGTTCAATTACTTGTGTTGTTCCCCCATGACAGTTCCCACACCAACTCAACCTAACGTTGAACCTGGATTATTGAAACAAATGCACATTGCCTTAAGCCTCTTCAACACTATCCTTAAAACAGCAACTAACGGGCCGAACTTGAACAATCATGGGCAGCCATTGAACGAGACATAACTATTCAGGAGCAGTTCGAAGCCAGACAACCCCAACAAAGAAATCTCCCTTAGAATCTTTCTTCGAAGGTTGACATTTTCCCTTCTCCTTATCCTAACCACTTTCGGATGCCTTGACACTGTACTTTTGAGCCTTAAGTACAGACTTAGGAACAACAGGGGGTGTCATGTTCAAGAGCGACACTTACTGCCAATCAATACGAAGATGAAAACATATCCCTTTCCCAAATTTTCCCCCACCATTTCTGATGAGTACCTCTTTATTTTTACGCAATATTGATGAGGATAACATATGCTTGATATAATCTTATCCTTCAGATAATTCCTTCGGAATATGTTTAACGAACCCTAAGAAGGAGTGGTTCGGTCCCATTATGGGTCTGTCAATGTTTGTTTAACGAGTCCAGAGATAGAAAACTCGAAGGTTTTTCATGATTATAGAGTCTGGAAAAACACTTAAAAGAGAGCTCTCTCAGTTCCTTTTTCGTAAAATGGTCCGATGAGACTGAAAAAGAGATAAATTATCGCTCATCAAATGCTTACTTAAGATACTTTATCGAGCGTGAAAATAGAAAGGTCGCTCGGCTATCTTTTCATGTTTAGAGAGTTTGAAAAGAGATTAAAGAGGACTCCAGGGGGGTTCCTTTTTCATATAACCTTGTTGAGCCTGAAAAAGTGATAAAAGTATGCTCTATCATGTTCTCATGTATTTTTGAGCGCGAGAACGGACAAAGACCACGCTCGAGGTTTTATACAAAAACCATAAAAAACAATCAAAACATGGATGAAAAAAGAAAAATTATGTCTGCATCCCGGTACATGACCATCAAAGTCGTTACGCCTGCAAAATCTACACTCAAAAGGACATTAGGGTTTAGGTTTTAATCAATAAATAATCATAAAAAACCAAATAACATGGTAAAAATAAATATAAAGGAGTAAAACTTCTTTTTACCATATCATTTTCACTTTTCCACTATTTGAGCCCAAAAACCCCTCTTTTACCCTCGAAGTTCGGCGTCAGATTGCGGGAGTTACGAGCATCCATTCGGCGATTCATCAGTGACAGTGAGGTAGGCTCTTTGTCTTCTACTCTTTCATGGTTTAATTTTGCATTTTCATTGGTTAAAATTCATTTTTTGAGTTGATTTTATGAGCCCTACTTGCGCTCATCCATTCTCGCAGGTGGGCTACATGGGACCTGCAAGAATGGGTGATTCTCATAGGTGAGCCCACAATATCTTACAAGGTTCTCACACTATGCCCAAAGGGCACCTGTGAGAACCACAAAGCACAAATTTGTTTTAAGAATTTACTCAATAAAAAGGAACCAAATCATGAATAGAGTTGCTAATCCTCTTTTTGTGCTTCTTATGCAGGTAATTGGCCATCAAAATGGTTCTTGAATGGCGTGAAAGGGAGCATGAAGAAGACAATGCAATTGCCGGAAATCATCCACCTACTATTGCTGCTTTGAGAAACTGTGGCCTTATGAAGTACTTTTGTATCCCGGGCATGAGGGCCCAAGTCAGGTTATTAGAGTACCTTGTGCGTATGTGGGATCTCGATCAACAGGTATTTCATGTGGGGGTGCACACACTGTCCTTATATATTGAGGAAATTTACTTCTTGACTGGACTATCACGGTGGGGGTACAATGTGAGCCTGACTGGTGGCAGAGGTGGTGGGATGCCCATGAGTGAGTACTGTCGTTTACACTGTGTTCCCGAGGCAGAGAGAAAGAAAGGAAAAGTAGCTATTTGGGGGGTACAGGATTTGACCCTCCGTACTATCTTGTTCACCATAGCTCGAATGGCGGGGAGCTCCTCTCCTCACATGGCACTAAAAAGTTACTTCCAGTATGCTATAGAGTGTACTGAACCTCAGGTTTTCAACTGGGCAGATGTTGTGCTTCTTAGTATAAAAAAGAAGTTGACCAAATGTAGACGAGGTGACCTGAAGAAATTTGGGTACGGATCTTTGTTAGTGACCTTCTTCCTTGAGAGGGTTCCATTACTGAGTCTGCAGGTTGAGTGGAATTTACCAGCTCCCGGGGATCCAAGGATGCTGAGATGGTGTCGGCTCATGGCCTGGCACGTAGCTGGACCGATCATAAAGTATGATGATACCTTTTTTGACTGGCTTCAGCCACAGATGTTGATGGTTGACGATTATGCTTATGCCAGGTTGGATTTCTGAGGAGATCCGAACTTAGTACTGCCAGAGGATGCTCAGTGGGGGGAACTTGGTAAGAAGTACACACATTTTTTTCTTTTGAAATGTTTTTGTGAATTTTTATCATATTCAAATGTTTTTGTTTTATATGTTCATCCAAAGACTAAATACAAAATTCATTTTTTTTGGTGACACAGATGTTGGACCTTACCGACCTCCTGGTACTTCTCCCATTCAGCGACAGGGAGAGGTAGTGCCAGTGCCACAATATGCTGAGGATTATCAAGTAGTGGAACAAAACCTAGAGGGCTTGACCGCAGATATTCCAGACATGCCTCTTGAAAAGGTTCCACGATGCGATCAACGTCATACAGTAGGGGTGTCAGGGTCCATGAGTCGACTGCTCCGTAGGGTTGCTTGGGCAGTCGTGTGTTATCATGAACGTCATCCATGACGTCACTTTGTAGAAGCTTATGAGCTTCATATTTTGACATTTTGGTCTTCGGAGAAAACTTTTTGTAAAAAACTCTTTTGATCGTTATATATATAGACAGATTCTACCAGTTTACCTTGTATTGTGTGAAAAATTGATTTGATTGATTTATAAGTGATTCAAATGTCTTTCTAATACACAGTTATCCAATGCATCTGTTAAGGTATTTAGAAATCTAGGAATATGTTGATATTCAATGTAATCAAAATAACGTTCCAAGAGGCGAATTCGCAAATACACCCGTAACAAAGTAGGACTTCGAATAGTATAGACATTACTTAACTGTAGTACTACAAGCTGCGAATCGAGTCGCACAACCAAATGACGAATTCCGAGTGAGATAGCATCAACCAATAATTCAATAACGACGCTATACTCTGCAATGTTATTGGTTGGACGACCGAGGTACACACCTCGTAAGGAGACAAGTTCGTTTGTAGGGGCGTAAATTTCCCATGCAGCGCAAGCAAGGTTTTGAGTACTACGGCTAGCGCCATCAGCGAAGCCAATATAGGGTAGCGAAGACTCTGACATATGGAAATCAAACACAATGTCACATAAGGGCAGAGACCAGGTAACGACAAAAGCAAGCTACAGTAATACACAAGAAGTATGATACAATAAAAATACAAGTACTCGTGCACAGATGATTTTATGCATAGTACTTCTTCAAGTACAACCCATTCCTGGGTTCACTCAAAGGGATACCATCGTAATCTACTAATTCATAAGCTCCTTTTTCCAAAACTCGTCAAACGATATAAGGACCTCGCCACATGGCTTCAAATTTTCCAGCTCCTATCATATCTCGATCTTGATCATAGAGGAGAACGAGATCTCCTTCGGAGAAAATGTGAGGCTTGACATGTTTGTCATATTGGGCCTTGACATGCTTTCTCTGAGATTTTATAACTAGGGTAATGTCGTGTCGAGTTTTGTCTAATCGCATAAGATACAATAGACGTTCTTCCTCAGCAGAAGTGTTGGGTAGGAGTTCAACAGCTAGATTTAAAGAGGGTATCTCGCATTCAATCGGGAGAATGGCTTCCACACCATAGACTAACTGGAAAGGTGTAAACCCAGTAGCAGACTTGACGGATGTCCGGTAAGCCCACAATTCCGAAAACAACAGTGTGTGCCAACTTATTTTATTAATCCCTATCATTCGTCAAAGCATAGTTATGAGAACTTTGTTAATTGCTTCAACTTGGCCGTTGGCTTGTGGATAATAGGGCATTGAGTTATCATGGCGAAGACCCAACTTTTCAGTAAGTTTGGACATCATAAAATTCCTGAAGTGGCTACCATGATCAGTGACGATAGCTTGGGGAACACCAAAACGATCTATAATGTGATTAAAAATGAATAAGGTTGTGGTCTTTCTAGTTTTGTCAAATGTCGGCATCGCCTCGGCCCATTTCGTAAAGTAATCAAAGGCTATAATGATGTAACCATGCCCCCCGGCCGAGTGAGGGTGACATGTCATGAAATTGATGCCCCATTTCGCAAAGGGACCAACTAAGACCACATGGTGAAGAGGAGCAGGATGTGATCGTATTTTCTTATTATAGGTCTGGCAAGCATGGCATTTCTGAATGGCGATTATGTTGTCGTTAAACAAAGAAGGCCAAAAATACCCTGCTCGTAAGATCTTCTGGGCAGTAGCATACCCAGACATATGACCACCATAGGCTCCAAAGTGGTAGTCATTCAGAGCTTTCTCAGCTTCGTCGAACATTGGGCAATGTCAAAAAATAGAGTCAATCCCCCGACGATAAAGAGTATCCCCGAGGATAATATATTGACGGGTTTGATAGCGTATGTGACGTCGGTCAGTACTAGACAAAGTTGGCCAAAAAGTCTGGGTTTGGAGATATATAATGATATCACCATACCAAATATCATTAGTGTTGATAAGGAAAAGACATTCATCAGGTAATGAATCCACTGCTACTGTTTCCATTTCAAAATGGGGAAAATTGCATATCAACTCAGTGCGTGTTCGAATTCCAAGTCAAACTCCTGGAGAATCACAATCCATTTGGAGTATTTTACCCCTAGCAATTGATGGGTAAGAATGTGTTGCATAGGGTTGCAGTGAGAAATCACTGTAGTCTTGCGTGAGAGGATATAGTGTCGGAAGTGCTGGACAGATTGAACAACAGCCAAGGCCAATTTTTCGACATGTAAATACTTGATTTCAGTAGGTGTTAGACTTCGACTCAAGTAGTAGATAACATGTTCGTCGTTAGCATCATCCTCTTGGATGAGAACCATACCAATAGTGTACTCCGAGGCAGTAAGATAAAGGAAATAATCGCGACTGTAATCGGGGGGAAAGAGAAGCAGAGCACGTGTTAGGGACAATTTCAAAGCTTTAAAAGCATTGTTGGCAATGGTATCCCAGACGAACTCTGAATCCTTTTTTAGAAGCCACGTAAATCCACGAGTTATCTCAGCATAATTTGGGATAAAACGACGAAGAAAGTTTTCTTTCCCCTGCAAACTTTGTAAGTGGCGAAGTGTAGAAGGAAGAGGGAGATTAAGGATCGCCTCAACCTTTAAAGGATCCACCCTGATCCCCTGACACGAAATGATAAAACCTAGAAGGCGGTCGGATTCCATGCAGAAAATGCACTTATGAGGATTCAAACGTATATGGTAGAACCGACAGCGAACAAAAATGGCTTGGAGGTGGGTGGGGTGGTCGACTCGGTGCATTGAGTGAGCGGGTAAATTGTCCAAATATGGCTGAACGATGTGCTTTATATCATGGAAAGCATAAGACATAGCGTGTTGAAAAGTTGCACCAGCGTTCTTGAGACCGAAAGGAATTTTCTGATAGGCAAAAGTACCCCAAGGAAAAATAAAAGCAGGCTTATGTTGATCCTCAGGAACAATGTTGATTTGATTATACCAGGAGAAACCATCCATGAGAGAGAAGATTTCACTTCCGGCACAATCATCGACAATCTGATCGACGAAGGGGGTAGGAAAGTTGTCTTTGCGACAAGCTTTGTTTATATCACTATAATCAACGCGTACACGAATTGCGCCTTGTTTCTTGTCAATCGGGACAAGATTGGAAACCCAGTCTATGAGAGCCATTGAATAAATAAAGCCGGCTTTCAGAAGTTTCTCGACTTCGAGCTTTATAGCAGCCACTTTACGTGGGTGAACTGGACGAAGGCGTTGCCGGACGGGTTTAGTGTCGGGGTATGTCTTTATTTCATGTATCACAATCTCAGGGTCGATACCCGACATTTCTTCATAGCTCCAGGTGAAGATGTCACGAAACTCTTTGAAAAGGGATGTGTAGGTGACGACTTCATCAGAAGAACATGAAGCTCTGATATGGACATTTTTGACAATCCCAGGTTTGATGGATATGTCAAGGGGAATAGTGGGCGAGATATTGCTTAAGTTCCCTTCGGAAAACACATCGTGTGCAGACTCAAGAATGGTCAAGATGACAACAACGGTTGATGGGGTCGAAATTCGTTGGTAGTTCTCAAGGGTATGTTGCTCCAAAAAGAGGATGGAACGATGATGCCCATCATCCCAAGGGGTGTCCTCCATGACAGACATGATCATCTCATCTGTGGGAAAAATGAAATGAAAAGGATCGGGAGACAACTCACCAGAGAAGGAGTAGAAGGTGTTGCTAATTGAATGGCCTGATAGGCAGATTCAACTGGACTTAACAACATTTCATCGTTGAAACAAAGATGATCCCCAGGGTCAGGTACTATCCAGGGGTCATGAGACGCGGGAAGTTCATGAGGCAAGGTGAAGATCATGTTGATGGAAGAAATAGACGAGCATGGAACATCGGGCGGTGGAATGGGGAAATTACCCATTAACGAAGAGTCCTTGAGAAGGCCTACACCTACATTCTCATAACCCGGTTAGGTTTTAGCGATAAATGGTACGTTGCCAGTACGGGTATCGAAATTGAAGAAGGCTAGTTGGTCGACGGTGACAACCCTACCTTGATGTGGGAAATGTACCACATGGAAAAGGGTCAACACAATGGCACGCATGGAATCAATCCAGCTTCGGCCAAGCAGAAGATTATAATCAAGGGGAGAGTCAAAGACTTCCACTTTGACTTGGACTGTTTTGCCTTCTAACATGATAGGCAACGAAGGAAGAACACCGTAGGGCTTAAAACCGGAGCTGTTGAAATCTTTAAGAGTGTTCTGGGATTCATTCAAAGAAGGAGAGCATATAGCTTTCCAACAAGCAAGAGACATAACACATGTCGAGGCACCCTCATTGATTACGGTTTGGCAAATGTTTTTGTTAGAGACAATCACTTGGATTTGGAACGCAAGTTGAGGGGGTAACCTTGGAATGTGATCTTCCAAGTCAAATATTATTAAATTCGTATCCGTCAGATCGATTCCACCGATAGCTTTCAATAGTGCCTTCCGTTGTGTGGGACAAGTTTGAAGGACTTCAAGGGCTGACATCGTAGAAGGTGCTTGGGCCAGATCTTCAACAATGTTGTAGTTCTGGGCCACATGAGCATGAGGATTGAAAGTTGATTTTCGAATGATGCCCTTTGGGGGGGGTCACAGAACTGTGTCGAGGCTCAGTCATTTGAGATGAAGAGGACCATTGGTAGGTGGAGTCCCGGGAGAGGGTTGTGCTGAGGAAGGTGGTAGATCATCAACCTTCTCTTTAGAAGGAGAATAATATTTGGCTCGAGTAGTGAGTGCAACGTTGCTCTGCTTAGAATCGCTAGTACACATCAAAACATAGGAGGTGGTAGAAGATGAGGGTTGGTCATGGATGACCAACTGAGCTTGTTGTTGAGACAGGAAGGGTTGGGACAAGACAGCCGGTGCAGGTGGTTTTGGAGCTCCTTGAAGGAGCTTAGTGACCTTGGCACGTCATGGACAATCCTTCATGTAGTGATCATCACCATAGATAAGACAAGGGTATCTTGGTTTGCACTTATCCCGATCATCAACAGGGGTAGTTTTGGTTTGCTCTGCTTGAGAAGTATTTTTTTCCTCCTTATTCTTACCCCTTCCCTTTTTAGATTTGTTTTTACCGGCTGGGTTAGATTGGACTGCATTTACCTCAGAAGTCTTGCCGGTGGGAGGGGCAGGAGACAGAGCATTTGAACATTAGAAGAAGCATATTTGGGGTTTGAGCTTGAAGCAAAATGTGGTTGGGCCTAGAAAGTGCCAATCACACCGTCAGCTGCATGCGAAGCAGCTGTAGTAGTTGAATTGCTGGAAGTATTAGGACAAGGTAAGTTAGGTTGTAAATCGTAAAGGGTTCCCGTTTATGAGTAAACAAGGTCAAGATATTGAGCACGACTTATAGCCTGCTCTTCTGTGACCACTCCACCCATGGAAATTTCATGACCGATGTCGTTCACAACTGATTTTGTGAACCACTCTGCTAGAAACTGATCGAGGAGCTCAAGTTTGATGAGACGGCGTCTCCTTCGCCACTCATGGATGTGATCGGATATATGAGTGGCTTTGTTCTATTTGAAGGAAGTCAAAATCTTGGTCCCCATGTCATAACGGATTGGTAACTGGTAGTGTGTGAGGAAAGCCATAGCTTGGGTGTTGAAGTCAGAGAAGAAACCTCGTGGCAATTTGATATACCACTTCACAGCAGAACCTGTGAGGGTTCGTTGAAAAAGACATAAACGAATAGAGTCATCCATCAATGAGTTGGATGAACACCATAGGTGAAAAGTCATAATGTGATTCTTTGGGTCCTCTCCCACTTTGCCTTTGAATTTAGGAATGTCCGATGGTAGCTTGGCTGGGATAGCAGGCCATTGGGGAGAGTGACGAATAAGATCATTTAAAATCCTTGACAAATTCAGAAGATCCAAAGTGGCGATAAAGGGTACCTATCGATTCACCTATGGGTACTGGTGGCTTTGGGGAGGAAGCCCTATCAGCAAACCATTAGGACCATAAGCAGTCTGCATATAATGTGAAGACCCAGGCATATTTGGTGGTGGTTGGAGAGGATAGTAGCTCATAGGATTATACCCCGGAACAGGGACTTGAGTTTGAGCATTCGCCCCCCAAATGGGATTGAACGAACCTGGATATGGTTGGCCCACACTAGGGGGTAGTACAAACGTAGCTCGAAACTGCTAGCCCACAGTCAATTGAGGAGGATGTTGTATCAACTGATTCCAATATTGGGCCAAGGATGGAGGTATGTTTTTCCCATAAGGTGGGGTCGGTCCTCCCACCAAAGTTGGTTTTCCAATTGGTGGAAACGTTCCAATTGGGGGTTGTGTTCCAATTGGGATTTGCGTTCCAAAAGGAATTTGTTCGCTGAGAGCAGGTTCAGTCAGACCACCTTGGTGAAATTGTCCACCAACTGGAAACTAGTAATTTGGAGTGAATGATGGAATAGTGCCACTAGGATTAAGACTGCCAGTGGAAGACAAAGAAGGTCCTCCAAAAGGAAATTGAGGGAGTGTTGGAATAAAACCGGGAAGAGAGTGCCCAGAAGAAGAAGTACCACCAGGAGAGCTGGATGGATTTTGCACAGGAGTAGGAATGGAAGCATTCAATGCACGATATCCAAGTGGTAGTGTCAGAATGACATTGGGCGTTCGCGGTGTGTTGATGGGAGTAAGACTAACCACAGTAAACCTGGTTGGAACACTCGTAGTATCTGTGAGATGGGCCATTTTGGTAGGGACGATAAAGTGATAAGCAGTAGTCAATGGTACTGTCTCTAGACTAGAGATTTCGGAAATCATAAGTGGATTGATTTCGGAAATCATAGGTGAACCTGGACCAAAAAGGTCCCGTCAGAAAACACCTGAGACCAAAACATATCTTGGCCTTCTATGCCTGGAAAGGGTCCAACTAGTGATCCAGAAGATGTAACAATTAAGTCTCTAGAAGAATTTAGTCGCATAAACGGTCACTCAGAATCACGGTGAAGTCGAAAGTCCTCTCGAGTATTTATAATTCAAAAATGTTCCAAAGAGTCAGTTCGTTTCACTTGTGGTGTGGTGATGACTGTGATTTCACTTTGCCAAGGAGAGCCCTCAGGCATACTTGTAGGCAAGGGTTGAGAACCTTCCAGATGCTCTGGAGATAAACCCTGCATTCTAAGTGAACGACATGGAGGAGCTATTGTAAACGAGTGACAAACTTCATGAAGAAAATCATATGGTAAACTTTGAGAAACAAACAACACGCGCTAGTAAACAAAATCTAGGAAGCAACACCAAGCAAACAAGACCTTCTAATTCCGAAGTCACTAGTTGGTGATGAAATCCAACGTCGCAAAAACGAGATGAGAAGGGGCTGGGCTAGGGTGGAAAAGTTACGCTGATGACCTGCTTAATGGACTTACACCCTGGTGCAAGCTCCCACACATAATCATGGGTATACCCTCCAAGGAGCCCGATTGAGTTTGGTCAACGTCAATTCCAGGTACCGTAAATACTTTCCCCTTCACAGTCACCTCGTGTAAGAACCTAGAAAGATAGGCCACTAAGGATACCACCACCAACAATAAAGCCTGGGGGAACAGTTGACAGTCTGATCCACACGCAAGGGCAGGGTATCTAGCCTGAAATCAACTCAAAAGGCTTCCACTCATCATTGTGGGTATACCTCCGAGTGATCCCCGTAATACGTGCAATCTCTACACTGATATCAACAAAGCAGGTTGAGTAACTCTGTCAATTTCAATGCGACCTCATGCTTGACCCTTGTGTGAGAAGGGCTTCCCACGACAAGATGTTGCAAATGGAATTTGACACTCCCTAACACAATATGCTATTGTGTGTTTTGTGCTTTGAAGAGTGTATCTCTCTTCCTACTCCAAAGCGCTAGCCTAGCTAAATGTTGGTGTAATAGAGCCCTAGAAAAGAGTTACTAGTTAAATTTTATGATTGCGCAGTGTTATTAAGAGTTGTTGTATACTCAAAGGAAACGGAGATGAAACTTATGTTGTATGACTCTGACCCAATGATGCATGGATGAAAATAAAAAATATATCGATTTTCATTCAATGAATCCTATGTATGAGAGGGAAAGAGAAGTTTTCTAGATCAAACTTTGAACTACAAAACACAATTTCCTTTAAAATACAAATGCAACAAAGCACGCATCAATAACAATTCTCTATTGCTTCTTTTTCAATAATTTCAACAATTGATTTTCAATGTTTTCGAAGACGAAAAAGATTTTTGAAAGAAAAACTTTGTTCACTTTTCAAAAAGGACCCACACCATGATAGTGAGAGTACATAAAATCAAAATCCAATGAACAAGCAATGATAAAAACCCAAACCACTCTTTCAATGAAAACAAAAATAAGAAACAAGCCAATCTAGTCTTTTCAATTGCATAAGAAAAGTGATCTTTCAAACAATAAGCAAATGATAAAGACCAAGAAACTCAACTTTCAACTGATCACCGGTCCTCAACCAAACAAGCACACTCAAGTTCCACAATTAGAGAGTATAGCTTTGCCAAAAAAGTCAAGAAATGAAAGTCAAGACAGAAGTGACAAGAAAAGCCTTTGAAATCCTAAGACTGTCCATGCACGAAAATTAAGACAAGAAAGACATCAATCAATGGTCCAAGAAACTCTTATGAGCCACCTAGACTGATCTGGGCAGTTGAAGATGCCAAAACTCAAATCCAAAACTTTGAAAAAATGAGTTTGCAGGCTGGCAATATTACACAGTGTGAGAATTAGTGATTCTCATAGGTGAGCTTTGAGAAGAGTGCGAGAACCTCACACTGAACCTAAAGGCAGAGTGCAAACTCTACAGATTCTCACAGGCTACTGTGGAGTGCAGTGCGAGAATGTCTAAAACTAGTCAAATTTTTGGAAAATGAAACAAAATTTCAAGAGGCCTCTGGACCCAGAGGGTCTATCAGGGTATCCTGAAGACTCTGAGATCGATATGAAAGGAGAAAAGTAAAACAAGAGCAAATGGCCACGGAAAAACACCAAAAGCCACAAGAAAATGGGATGATCCCCAGTGGAGTTGCCAATTTTGTTATCAGACTAATTGGTAGGTGCAGACACTAATAGATCTCCCTAGATCCACCTAGATCTAGAACAAAACAAGACAGGACATGACTCTTTCCCTAAGTTTTGACCATTGAATTAGCTAGTAGGAAGGAACAAGTAGCATACCTTAGTATCGCTTCCTAGGGTCTCTTTTGCTCCTGCTTCGCTCCGGTGCTCTCGTGAGGTCAAGACCAAGACAACACAAACCAACCAAAGTGAAGATAGAAAAATATATTCAACTATCAACTTATGTGTATGATCAAGGAATTACACAATAAAGTGATAATAGCTTTATGGGAAAGGGACATGCCACTGTATCATATTAATTGAAAGTAAAGATTATAACTTGATAGCCTTGATGTTGCAAGCTTCCTTTCAATGGCTCTTGGCTCCAACACACACACTTTCTCAATCCTTGCATGAAGAATATCAAATCCTCTTGATAGACTTGCTAGAGTCTCCAAGCTACTGTTCAAGCTAAGTCCTTCACACAATTCTTTCACCAATTCTCCAATGAATCTTGCTTAACCTTTTCCATGAGAATTCCCTCAATATATAGGAGAGAATGAGATATTTACTTGGATAAGAATGATCCCACAATATCAAGGAATCCAGTACAAGGATAACCATTCGAATGCCAACCCACTCTTCTAGAAGATTCCCTTCTAGAAACATCGAGAATTCATCTTTTTCCATGCTTTAGGACAAGTTTTCACCCTAGCTATTCAACACAGTGTGAGAAGTTCGCACCTTGGCTTAAGACAGCCTACGAGAATGGGTCATTCTTGCACCCTAATATATTAGCAGCATGCGAACCTTCTTCAAAAAAGAGTTTTCTGGGAAGAGATGAAAGTAACTTTTCTCAGGAGAAAGTTCTTATGAAGAGACTAAGTACACCATCATCAATACATCATCATGACGACCAAAATCATGGGTAACACCAAGCAACCTTGAGAATCATAAATGGATTGTAAGACAATTTCATCTCCCTTGAAAAAGACTAAAACCTTTAGGAGAGGACAACAGCCCCTCTCGGGACTCCTCTTAGTTTATTTTTCAAAACACATCTTAAGATTGTAACGGGCCTATACATGCCCACATGCTACAAAAATAGGATAGTGTTGAAATTTATTTTCTTAGATTAAATTACTAGGGAAGTTTAAAGGTTTTGTAACGGGCCCATACATGCCCACATGATCACAATCTAGGATAGTTTCAAATATTTTCTTAGATTAAATCACAATAGGGAGTTAAAGGAATAGTAACAGACCCACATGTCCACATGCTAGTTTCCTAGGGACTTTTGAATTACGCAAGGTTGTACCAAAGGCATTTAGTTAATTAGGTAATCAACACTTGTAAGGACCAAACGAAGTCCACATGCAGCAAGGTGACACCTAATTCATTAAAACATTGACACACTTTCACTCATTCACACACAAAAGTCACTTGTCACTCACATAGTTTTCTTCTCGAAACGTGGAGGTCAAAGTAAGTTTCCTTCAAAGGGATTTCGAAACACCCCACCCTTTTTCTTAACGAAACTATCCACTCCCGTTTAATTTCAACAAGGTGTGTTCACACCCCCAATCTCTCAAACAACCACATCTAATTTTTTTCTAAAAACTCACTAAGTTTTCCTCCACAGGAGGTGCCAAAAGAGATTTTTAAGTCTAGGTAGGATTTCGGGGATAGGCATCCAAATAATTCCCCGTTATCTGGTTCTCACATCGTCAAAACAATAGAAGTTGTCGAGTAGGGAACTGAAAATCCTTCAAGTCAAGTTTTCTTAACACCATAAGGCAGGGATATACCCGTGAAGGGTTGAAGGCCGAAGTCTGGTTGTTCTGTGCATCCCCCCTTGAGACACCCACCTCTTGGATAGGATCTAGCTCGTGACCCATTTCTTAGGCCGAAAATCCCAATGTCGCACTTTGACTGAGGTACCTAGTGACCAAATTTTAGGACATCTACCCAAGTGGCAATTGTGGGCTGCAATTGCATCTTGATCGGATTTTTTGTGGCTATTGGGAAATATCGCCATCTCTTTCAGGATATGCCCCCTTTACCCCTCATTATAAGTGATTACTTCATCCTTCACTAGTTTCTCTTCCGGTGACTTTAGACCCCACTGTTGAGTCCTATTGGAAGGTCTAGTGCTATTTGAGAGGAAGGATGTTACGTATTTTAGGACATGAGCATTTGTTTTCTTTGATTCCCCACGTGGACAAAACCCACTTACCCACATATATGCTTCTTTTTCAAAACACTTTATCTATGATACACTTCTAATTACATTTTTTATTTAGATATATATCGTGTAAAGTTCAAAAATTGCAACAAAGCTCTTGTTTATTTTACTCTCATCACAATTCTCACACATCCACTCAGCTAGTCAAACATCATAGGGGACCCACAAAACCCCCGTTGTTCCAGATGCTTGCTAAACCTCCCTCCTATTTTAGGGAGAGTTCCTAGTCTTGCCAACTCATCGGCCCCACCTTCTCATACTCCAGTGAGTGCCACTATTTTAGGATCAATTTTTCTTGGTTCCACATTACTTGGGTCCACTTCCCAAGTCCCTCTTTCCACTTGCTATCCTTTACATGGAAGCGGGGGGCCAACTTCCTCTCAAGGGGGAAGTACCAACCCACCTAATCCCCCTTAAGGGTTAGGTTCACAAACCACTCACACCATGGCTAGAACTAATCCTCTACCACCATTACAGATGCCATATTTGGCCTCTCTCAACATACCAGATTTAAGCAAACTCACAAATTATCCTATATTGCATGACCCCACATGGCCTACAATGCCTACCAAACTTCCTTCAGACATCCCCAAGTTTGAAGGAATGGCAGGAGATGACCCTGCCAACCATGTCATGACTTTCCACTTATGGTTCTCTTCCAACAACATTATGGATGATTCCATCCGACTATGATTATTTCAACTGACACTCACTGGCCCATCAGCCAAATGGTATGTAGACGAAAAATTGGGGTTCCATGCGACTTTTGAGTCCTTGGCCAAAGCATTTTTGACCTTCTTCCAATTATCAATCCACCATGACAATGTTCTTGAACTACTCTCTAATTTCAGACAAACCTCAGCCACACATATCGCTAATCACATTCACGAGTGGCATAGATGACATATTTTGTGAAAAGCTAAAACCACCAAACAACAATGTCTTGGCTGGTTTCTCAGATCACTTGTCTCTCTCCTCGGTAAAGATGTAGCTTCCACCTTCCCTCAATCCGAAGAGGAATCCATCAATAAGGCTCAATAATACGAACTCATCTATTCACAATCAGGGTACTTATACATAGTACTTTTTGATCTCCCAAAACCTATGCCATTCGGTCAAGACAAACCCAGGATGTCTCACTCAACAAATGGATTGATTGGTAATACCACACACCACAATCCTCAACCCCAACCACCACTAATGTATGGCACACCTCAATATCCACTATCATATGGGGGAACCCCTTATCAACCCCCACCCCCTTATCAAAAACCATACCCTGTTGCTATTCCTCCACCCATTAGTGGGCCACTGCTGGCACCCCCAATACACCCACCTATCCAACCAAGTTCTGGTACCCCCTCTACCTCAGCTTATACTCTAAGTACTAGTGAAAGTTCCATGCCTTCCTACATACCTTACAAATCACAACTCCCATAGAATCTGTACTTTCCATTCCCTGGTCCTCCACAACCAATGGCACCCCCACACCCCCACACTGGGGTGAATTTTGTTCAACCCTCTTCCGTTCAACAATATCAAAATTTCAAACAGCTGAATACAGCCAATCCAATGCATCTATCGAATAATGCCAAAAATAAAGGAAGAAACAGGAACAATAACAACCCAGGTCAAGGCGGGAACCAACCCCAACAAAACCAACCTACTGGGGGCAACCAGAATCAACGGAATCAAAACCCCCATGGGGGAAATAACAATAGGCATCAAGGGAGAAATAAAAATACTATTAAAACCACCTTCCCTTGTGCCCTTTGTGGTGATTTCGATCATTATACTCATCATTTCCCCCAAATCGTTGATTTTAAATGGCTGAAAGACTCAGGCAGTCTACCACACCCTCCAGCACCGCCTGCCCCTCAGCAGGCCCCACAACAATACGTGCAACAACCACCCCCCATTATGCTGCAAAACCCCATTCCACATCAAGGAGTGATGAACACCCAACCGGATATGTAGCCTACCCCACCACAGTTAAGACAATATCTCAATCCTAACAATTTGGCAAATTGTACTATCCTCCTCACCAGTGAGGAAGAAATCCTTCTGCAAACACATAGTTGTCAATACCGTGCACCCACTGAGTCTCCTCCCATTCCCCCAGAAACAATCCCCACACCAATGGGACCCCCGTTGGTGATTCCTCGCCCTAACGCCAAAACACCTCTTCATATCCCTCGCATCCCACTGCGCAGGAATGTCCACAACCCTCAGGCTAGGGAGGCTCATAATTATAGTTTGGTTGATGACTTAGGACAATCCTCGGTTGCCATGTCAGTCTTAGAAGTCCTTCAAACTTGTCCCACTCAGCGGAAATCATTACTTTCCACCTTGGGGGCATTCGATCCCACGGATACTCAACTCGTCACCTTTGATCTCGACAACAAAGAACCTCACCTTCCCGCTCTAATCACTTTTCAAATCCCAGTAGAAATTTAGAACATTACAGTTCATCGGTGCATCATTGATGAAGGTGCATCCACATGCATTATGTCCAAATCTGTATGGCAGAAAATTGGTTCCCCCGAACTCATCCCATCTGCCATTACCTTAAGAGCTTATGATGAACGTCCATCATCTCCTCAAGGGCTCTTCCAAAATGTCCCCGTAGAACTCGGGGGCAAGACCATTCTCATCGACATTGAAGTTATCAATGCCCCACTCAATTATAATATCTTGTTCAGTCGTAGTTCCATGTATGCTATGAAGGCAGTTTCCTCTTCCGTCTTTCGAACCATGATGTTCCACCATAACGGGAAGATCATAACAATTGACCAAGTCTCACATTATGAGCCTAACCCTTCTGCCAACATCGATAACATTCTCCCTCTCATCCACACGAACCCAGAAGCATACCCACTCATCAAAATGGGTCCTAGAATTTTCAAAGACCCATCATTGTTAGGAACTTACCATGGTGCACCACCGCTCCTTCATCCATCCAATCCGGTATGCGTCATATCATCCAAAGGAACTAAAAAGGAAGGTACCCTTCCATCCAGGCAAGCTTCTATCATATCTGACATCCCACTAGTCGTAGAGATCCCCCCTCCTGAGCCTCCTGCGAACTCGTCGATTCCACCAGTCCATGATTTCCCTTCTCCCCAAGGCCATATCCTAGTTTGGGAGACAATTCCCCAAGCCATTACACAAATTCCCTTCTTCTACCCTCTACCTTTCGTACAAGCTTTCCAAGTAGCCGCAACACTTACTCTCCCTAATATGGTGTTGGCAATCCCAAATGGAAGGAATCCCAATGACAATTCCCATACTCACTCCCACCATACCCCCTACCCCCCCACTCACTAACCTCCCTGCCACAGCTGGGGGTAGGTGAAAGAAGAAGGAGCCCATAGCTCCACTTCCCTCACGCATCCAACCCGCTTGCGCACTATGCGAGAAATATGGACACCAAACCAACAAATGCCCATCTCTACCTGAGTTACAAAATCTAATTCCACTCAATCAAACACCATCACTGCTCACCGTTGTAGCAAGTACTGCCACTACTGCCCCTAACTCAAGTAGAAAAGGACTTAAAACCAAATTCACTTGCACTATATGTTCAGAATATGGCCATTATACACACCATTTCCCTGCGCTACCTCGTTTCCGACAGACATTAGTCGCAGTACGCCAAAGCTTCTAGAACGAGCCCACTCCAGTTACATCATCCCTACCTAACATCACTAACATCCATTATGTCACAACTTCAGTCAACGAACGTATGAGATTCCCTTTCTCTCTATGCGAATCCTTAGATCATTTTACATACCAATATCTTGTGATCATTGAATACAGGCAATGCCAATCGATCCTGGTTCAAACTCCTGCGCCCCCTACAGAATCGATGGTTGACTGTACCTCATCATTAGAGGTTCTTCATATCATTTCTCCTGAAACTGAGGCACTCCCAACTCCTCTATGGTTCTTGGATGATTTATCGAAGGATTTACCATCAAGTCCCCCCAATTCTCTCGTACACTTCCATACGAAAATTTTACATCCAACTACTACTGGTACTCCTCAATACTTCGATATTTGGTTTATGTCGAGCAAACCATCGTAATATCATTGCGTCATTCCCCTTGCTTCTTCTTCACCCGAAGACAACCATGCGGTGACAGTCACCAATATCACCCTGTTCGACCCCTTGTATTCCTACCAATTCCACTATGACGAGGACATACTAGAAGAATTACACACCCCCTACTACCCATGGGATGTGCTACATCACAGAGAACTCTTCTTTCCATAGCACGCCTTCATGCCTCCTAACCAACACCCCATATACACAGTCAAAACCAAGGATTTTATCCCATCAGGGCATATCGACTGGTTCAACAACCCCATTCCTGCCCATGATGCTTTTGAAGAAGGAAACATGGCCAACATTTCCCCGACCATCAAAATTGATATTTCCATAAAAAACGAAGTCATCGAGGAAATCACCATTGGCACCACTTTCACTCCTCAAGAAATCACCACCTATAAAGCCCTCTTCCAAGAATATCGATATATTTTTTCTTGGTCATACACAGAGATTCCTGGCCTTGATCCCTCTATTGTCAAACATCGCATCGACACCTGGCCTGACATTACACTAGTCCATCAAAAACAATGACTGCTACACCCATCCAAAGCAACGACCATTAAATATAAGATCGACAAATTACACGCAGTAGGGCTCATCTACCCCATCGCCTATACCTCATGGGTTTCCAACCCTGTACCCATTAACAAGAAACAGGGCACTATCCATGTATGCACGGACTTTCATGATCTCAATCACGCCTATCCCAAAGACAACTTTCCAATGCCTTTCATCGATCAAATTATCAACGACTGTGCAGGCCACGAGGCTCTATCCTTCATGGACGGTTTCTCTGGTTACAATCAAATCCAAATCCACCTAGTTGATCAATAAAAAATTGCATTTACTACCCCTTGGGGTACTTTTGCATATTATGTCATGCCTTTTGGCCTAAAGAATGCTGGCACAACTTTCCAATGGACTATGACATACATTTTTCACGATCTAGCTCATATCATCCTCACATACTTGGATGATCTTACAGCTCAATCCAAAAAACGCACCCAACATCTTGATGATTTACAACTCATCCTCCAATGGTGTCATCAGTACAACATCTGCTTGAACCCCCTCAAGTGTGTGTTCTTCGTCACTGTCAAGTGCCTCCTTGGATTCATCATTTCCCAAAGCGGTATCACCATGGACCCCCTCAAAGTCCAAGCCATCACTGAAATTCCACCGCCCCGAAATTTACGTGAACTCCAGAGCCTACAAGGAAAAGCTAACTTTCTATGGCAATTTGTCCCAGACTACGCCACTCAAGCACATGGTTTTCTTCGCTTAAGAGGAGCGCACCCGTGCGTGCATATTTTCGAATCGCCTGCACATTGGGGGGCCCACACCCATAAAACCCCCTGTACGACCCTCTGTACAGGCCCTACGCATAAATTGAAAACCTACTTCTATGCGGGACGATATGACTACTAACTTGAAGCTCATTGGTCCTAGATCGACTACCTCATTCTCTTGGAATTTCCAAATCTCCTCTGAATACCTCTCGTCCAGTCACTTTGGCAACAAGTACAAATGAGGTGGCAATATGGGCCCTACAACTATATATATACCTTTCTGCCAAACTTCCACACACCATTCTGGGCGCTCTGGGTCTCCATTTTGCGATCCATCTTCAGCCACGAGATCAACATCCCGTGATCTACATAAAGATAGTCCTCGAGCCATTTTTTATCCTTAGCCCTCGGGGTGCCATTTTGTCATACCCCGTCCAGATACGCATGCTCATGTTCAAAATTATCACATATATGCTTGTATCTTCGATTATCTTCAGATATTGTTCACGTTGGGTATTTGGTTTTCATGTGTGCAGGTACTCGGTCATCATACATCAGCACAACCCCTTCAGGTAAATAATCAACACTGGCATGTAATCATTCCCTCTAAATCGCAATTGCATCTCCAGTCACACCTTCTGAAATTTTCCTTTAGGATCCCCATCTCTGGCTCTGCAGTACTGCCACCTCCATTTCATTTTAGGAACTGTCACCCGATAGCACTCTCTCCCATATGATTTGTTCCATTCCTAAGCACCCTTTGGCACTTTGACACTCATGTTGTTTTTTCAACCCTTTAGGGATGGGAGTCTGGATAGTCTTACATCATGTCGTGAATCAACCACATACTCCTTCTCCTCATTTTGCTAGCTTTCCCACTGGACTCCTAGATTATCTCTTCAAGGTTCTATTTTGACTGCACCTCCGCAGTATCATGAACCCTCCATTTCATCCACCATCAGTTTTCCCATCTGCAAATTTCCCTCCATTTCATCTACCTCATACAGAAACCCACCCATGGGGCCCCCAACCCTCACCAGTTCTCCAAACAAATTGCACCCTCATCAGCTCAACCATATTACATTGAGGTGGTTGTTTCTATATTTGTACACTCATCCCAAATTATTCGTTATTCATTGTTAAAAAAAAAAAAGCCTTTGTTTCCCACATTTACATATCTCTTTGTCGTCACCTT
>CBVK0100286150.1:0-23317 GCA_900067695.1 Picea abies | reverse complement strand
GAGATCGGTCTCGGCATTCCTGCTGAACCGCTCTTCCGATCTCACGTTTGGTTGACTTAGTGACAGATTTTTCAATTATTCCCTCTTTAAATTAGTGAGAAAATGAAGAGTTGTACATTTAATTATCAATCCAAGGTCGTATATTACTTATGAACTGCCATGCATTATATATGCAAGTGTAGTGTTGTAAATTCTAAGGGGTTGTAGTACTTCGAATGTAACAAGTTAAGATTTCAAGATACTTAATTAAGTCACCAAGCTAACATACTTCTAAAATTGTAGGAAAATAAATATCATGTTTGCATGAAAAGAAAACAACACTTTCAAAAAGTAAATCTCTCTTACGGAAAGTTAATCACACTTTGCAAAAAGTAAATCACACTTGCGAAAAGTAAATCACACTTTGCAGAAATTAAATCACACTTGCGGAAAGTAAATAATTCTAACATAAAGTAAATCACACTTGTGTAAAGGAAATCACACTTGCAAAAAGTAAATCACATTGTCCTAAAAGAAATCACACTGGCGGAAAGTAAGGTTTTGCTAATATCTAATGACGACTTGCTCAAGTAAAATGATGATCTTGACTTGTTATAACTATTGATTGTTCATAAGTTCAATGATGATTGAAATATAAAGTATCAATACCAAATTGGTGAAGAATAAAATTGTCGTAAATATGAAAGAAAGAAGAATAAAGTAAAACTAAAAGATGAGTTGTAGCAACAAAGATGCAACGTGAAAGTTGCAACAACAGGAGTTGCAACAATGTGAGTTGCAACAATGCCTACGATTACAAATTTACATAAATTGAATTAAATATGTTTTGCAACTTATGGTTGTAGAACTTACAACACGAAGAAAATTATTATTAATCACACCTGAATTGCAATTAATTGTCTTCAAAATATAGAATTGCAGCAATATAGAAAGACAAAATGACTTATAGAAAGACAAAATGACTACATAATTTAAATGAACATAAATGAAATGCTAGTCCTATTATGTAATATACATGAATTACCTGACTAAGTAGGGGGCACTAGCCCCTTAGAAAAGGCATCGAGCAACGAAATCAAAACCACACGATCACCAACACATCAACACACGAACAAGAGAAGAACGAAAAGTATATTGCAGAAGTTTGAAAGTTACAATAACAACCAATTTCTATCACTAGAATAATTCTTCCTCCTAATATCAAGTGATATGGGGTGTTTATATAGTACAACTTATGTATAAAAAAAAAGGGGGACAGATGGATAACCATTAGAATTCATCATTCTCCATTTACATTGATATTGCCAAATTTTAGTAAGGATCAGGTGGGTGTTGACTCTGATGAGTTGAGTGATAGTTGGTAGGGAAATAAATTTATCTTTTGGTTGTCCACTTGCCTCCCGACACTTTCCTATGTGAGGATTGTTCCCTATCCATTCACTGTATTGTTGACCATTGTGTTGGCAAACTTTGTGCTCCGATTTGTAGGAATGATGTCATACTTGGAATTGTAGCAACAATGTCATTTGGAATTGCTACAACGATGTCGTACTTAGAGTTGCAACAACAGAGAGTGTAATTAGAGTTGAAATAGTTGTATTGTGCTTGAATTTTCAGAAATAGAGAGGAATCGTGACCATTGTAAGGAGATTCACCTGCTACAGGGAGTTGCAACTACTAGAAGGAAACCACTGTAATTTCTCTTGTATAACAATATTAGTGCATGAATGTAACAAGCTCCTTACGAAATATGTAATAATAACATAAAAATGGCATATGGGGAATGATTCATACCTTGAAGAAAATTTTGAGAATACTAGATAAGGATGGTGTTAAAAAGGAAATGATCATTGGAAAATGGTAAGGAAAAATATAATAGATAAGTGTCGAAAGTATGTCAATTTAGGTACCTATCATCTCCCCTAGCCAAAACTCTTTGCATGTCCCTTTGGAACCAACAATTACTTAGGGTTAGATAAATCAGGGTGACCATGGAGGTCACTGACACTACAGTCTACCTCTGTTGTTTCCTCCTTATTTTCATTGGTGTCATGTTTTGTTTTGACTCCTCTATTTTTTACTAATTCCTGCTCTATTTCTGTTTGAGTGGCATCATCAATTGACATAAAGTTTTTGGTGTGGAAATCTACTTCCCTTTTTTATTTAATTTGATATGTTTCTTTCAATATAGTGAAGGGTTCCCCTACAACAAGAGGACTTGATGAAGGAGATGAAACACCTAATCCAAGGAGATGAAACACCAAAATTTATGTTGGCCTCGATGGGTAAGTTGGTACCTCAACTTCTCGGGGTTGTAACTTTTGCATACAACCTCCATTTTAGGCATGTGATAGCCCATTGGAAAGGTGTTTTCCAAAAATATAAATTATTTCGACAAAATATGACTTCGTCTATAGTTTGACTATGGAAAGACAAAAAAACATTGTACTGACATGAAAACTTCCAAAATAAGCTAGTTGGATTAGGTTGGAGACAACCAACCTCCACCTGGAAGCCTTGTCAAGAAGATCTAGTTGGAATAGGTGTGTGGCGACCAATATCCACCTGGATTACTCCTCTCCCCTTAGGAAGCAATGGTCTCCATTGCGTTGAGTGCCCCCATCAGGTGAGGAAATTTATGTTGAATTTGGCTCCAAGTGAGCCACTTGCCTTGGTGTAGGAGTTGCCCTACTTTGACAACCCAATAAAGTTGAATCCTCTATTGGAGAGTGCCCTTGACCTATGTGTCTATTATCTGATCAATGTATTCATGTTCCATTCAGTCATGGTTAAGATATGTTGGTTTCAATTGTTCTGTGATCTTCGAGGTGTCCAATAAAGGTGGAAAATATGGCCGAAAGAGGTCCACATAAAACAATGGGTGCAAGCCAAGGAAAGGGGGAGTGTTGAGCTCAAAATAATTGTCACCCACAACCTTGGTGATAGTGTAAGGGCCATAACAAAGTGGACAGATCTTTTGATGGAGACCTAGAAGGAGTTATTTTTGCATATGTAACCAGGCCTTGTCTCCCACCTAAAACTTGTGTGGTACCTGGTGTTGATCACAGTGTTTCTTGTACTTAGCATTGGATTTCTACAAAATCTCATGGACCTATTGGAGGATGTGGTGAATCTTCTAAATGAATCTGGTGGATTTTTCAACCTGAGAATGAACATGGGAAGAATTTGTTTGTGTGGTTGCAAGAGGTAGTGCAACATCAATGGGACCCAGGGGTTGGAATCCCAACCCCACCTGAAAGGGTCTATGGTTGTTGGAGCTATGGAGAGCCATGTTGTAGTTGTGTTGAACATAGGGAAGACAATCATCCCATCTACAAATATTCTTAGATTTATACATGTGCAAGATGTGCACAATTATCTTATTGACGACCTTTTTTTGGCCATCGGTTTGAGGATGGAATATAATGGATTTAGTGGGGTTGGTGTCCAACAATGATCAGAGACTCGAGAAAAATGTGTTGAGGAACCTGATGTACTGATCATAAATGATGGTCTATAGTATCCCAAAATGGATTCACACTCGTTTGAAGAACATATTGGCAGTATCTTCTGTTGTGATTCTCTTATTGCAGGCTATGAGAATGTTCATCATCAAAAACTGAGCAACCACCGCAAATATGCAATAATTTCCTTTCTTTGTGGACAGAAGGCCATCCATTTAATCCATAGAGATGGATTCCCAAGGCCTCTCAAGAGTAGGAAGATGGGTGTATAAGCCCCTTTCTTCTTGATGGATGGCTTGGCAATGGCACATGCAGTGAAAGATATGATATACTTTTTGATGTCTCGTCGAAGTTTTGGCCAAAAAAAATGTTTCTTTAGAATGACCACAATTTTCTCCATGCCAAAATGTTCTTCATATGACTGTAGTGAGCCTCCCAAATTCTCTTTGCAGTCTCTCTTCCAGGAACACATGATAAATTGCCTAGATGGCATAACAGTCCCTCCTGAATGTGAAAATCAGTGACATTCACGCATGTACCCAAGAGCTGATAGGTGGTGGAGAAGTCAGGATCTCACTAATAAAGTTGGGGTCATTCATATTACTCATGTCCATAGGAATGGATCACGGTGGTGAGGGAAGCCATAGGAGGTCTACTGAGGCAGTTAGCGACACGATTTTTGCTCCCTGTTTTATACTTGATGTTGAGATGGAACTATTGTAGGTATGTGGACCAATTTTGATGGCGGACATTCTACAACTTCCCTTGTGTCTGTATGAACTACAAAGGCTTGTGATGAGTGTGTATTATTGTCTCTTTTCCCAGAATATAATGTTTCCATTGACGACATGCTTTCACAATGGAACACATTTCCTTGTCATAGGTGGGGTATTTTTGGACAGTATATGAGATTGTCTCACTATGGTATTCTATTGGATGACCATGCTAAGTTAGAACTACTCCTACAACATAGTCATATGGATCAGTCTCTATCTCAAACAGTTGTCTTGGCTTTCCTTTTCTTTTCCATGCCTTGCATTACCTTTCATTGTATTTCCTTGCCTTGGCATACCTAGACCTAGACCTTTCCTTGCCTTTCCTTACCTTTCCTTTCCATGACTAGCCTTTCCTTGAATTTCCATGCCTTGACATGCCACACCTTTCCTTGCCATTCCATTCCATACCATGCCTTGCCTGTCCATTCCAAGCCATTTCTAGCCTTTTCCTTCCTTTCCTTGACTTTCCATGCCATGCCTTGTCTTTCCATGCCTTTCCTTTCCTTTCCATGCCTTACATTTCCTTCCCTTGCCTTTCCTTTCCATGTCTTTCCTTGCCTTGCCTTGCCTTGCCATACATAGAGCTAGACCTATACCTATACCTTTCCTTGGTTTCCCTTGCCTTGCGATGTTTATCATTTCCTTGTCATGAATTCTATTGCCTTGTCTTGACTTTCCATGCCAAGATTTTCCTTCTCATGCCTTGACTTGCCTTGCCTTCCCATGCCTAGAATTTCCTTTCCTTGCCTTGTTTGCATTGCCTTGTCTTCCATTTTATTTCCATGTATTGTCTTTCCATACCTTGGCTAACCTCTCTCTGCCTTGGATTTTCTTTCCATGCCTTGTCTTCCCATGGTCTAGGTCATGGTCTATGTCATGGTCTAGGTCATGGTCAAGGTGTAGGTATAGTTCTAGGTCTTGTTTTAGGTCTAGGTCTAGGTCTATGTCATTGTCTATGTCTAGGTCTAGGTCCACGTCTAGGTCTAGGTCCATGTCTAGCTCTAGGTCCATGTCTAGGTATAGGTCATGCCATGTCTAGCATTTCCTTTCCTTGCATTGAATTTTCTTGGCTTGCCTTGCCTTGCATTTCCTTGCATTTCCTTGCCATGACTTTCCTTTCCTTTCCTTCCCATACCTAGACCTATGCCTAGAACTTTCATTTCCATGCCTATCCTTGCCTTTACTTTCCATGTATATCCTTTCCTAGCCTAGACATGCATTTTATATGCTTGCATTGTGATGCCATGCCTTGCATTTCCATGCCATGTCGCTCGGTTTGGACATTATGTCCCCAGACCAAATTTCCAACATGTCCCTAAATGACTTGAGGAGGCAATTTGCAACTCACAATAAAAATATAATTGGGCCTAAGATTGATGAACCCTTGGTTTCATTGGATTTAGGGCACTAGGTTTAATGTAAAAAAATCATAAAGAAAGTGCAAATGCATACAAATAAAGCAAGGTAGTTTGTTCTAATACTTTTCTCGTACATCCAAAAATGGAAGAGAGACCCAAAACAAGTCCTCAAACCCCGTACTATCTCCCAATATCACCTTCAATAGTGGTGTCCTATAATTTAAAGTATGCTATTATTAAAAAATGGCACCAACCACACCAAGAGAAATTCTAATTCCATTGAGAGTTGTGGAAATGTACAATTGTGATTCTTATTGAGAGTTTGTAGGATCATTGTTGATTTTTCCATGTTGATGACCACGAGAACCCTTGAACTAGTTTTATGTTTTAGTATTCTTGTTGTAAACTCTCAACGTAACAAGCATTCCCAAAGTGCCTCCAACTCCATGAAGAAATCCAATTCTATCCTACAAGGTCCCCTACAACAACATGGAGGTCAAATGTCCCCTGCAACAACATGGAGGTCAAATGCATGTCTTGAGTTCCCACATGGAAATTCCAACCCATTACTATAGAGATATTGATTGTAGGCATAATGCCACTAGGAAATAAAAATGTAAGTGACATAACTCCACAATTGATGATAGAGGTGGGATTGGTGGAGCTAAGAGGGGTCCCTTCCATCGCAATAGCAACAAGCATGCTAGCATGGGACCTATTGAATGAAAAGGAAAATTCCATATTTTTTTATTAAAGGGATCTCCACTAACAATACCATGAGTTGAAGTTGAGCTTGTCATGACAAGAAGCATCAAAGTTTATTTAGGAATGGAACCCCCCTATTTGGATCCATTGTCTATATGGACATAAGTCTTGAGGCCTGTGAAGGGTTAATGTTCCGAGACAACGATGCTTCCTATGCTTGAGGCATGGTTTGCATCTAGAAGCATCTAAGATTCTTATTATTTTCCTTTCCCAATCTAGTGCATTCTTATCCTCACTCTCTTACTCAATGTTATCCTTGAGACCTATGCCAAGAGGCCTTACACTGGCATTATTGGAAATTTTCAAGGGAACATAGATTCTAACAAAGTTTCCTATAGAGATAGATAAAGAGAGGTCATCCCAATAGTTATTGCTTCAACATTCACTCCCTATACTTGTTCTAGGAGCAATTTAGATGTCTCCTCATTTGACTTTTGATCCAACTTTCTTGTCAATTGAAAAATATTTGATAGAATGACACATTGACAAGGGACCATTGATTATATAGTTGACAAACACACTATACACAATCGCCATTGCTATCTCTATACACAATAAGATATAAAATTAGAAAATTTCTTTCATTTGTAGCCCACAAATTCAAAATCTAGTAAGCAAATTATGTAAAGGAACTCCAAGCACAAGCGAGGTGTTGTGAAAGAAGTGGAAGGTACCTTGTGAATCTTCCTCTAGAGTAGTCCTAATATTTCCTTTGCACTGAGTCGTTACACTCTTTCATGCAAATCTGTTGGAAGCAACAAAACAATGAGAGATTAACCCATATAAATTACAATTAAATAATTATCAAAAGTTCATCTTAACCCTATATTTATTAAACATTTAGAGATAAAAAGAAAAGTATAAGCTTCTCAAAATATTATATTTTCTCACATATTCAACCTTTTGTATTTTTCTCACCCAACCCAATGAACATTAATAACAAATATATGAACATGATTGTTAGCTACATTGTGACATTTCTAATGTTTGAATAATTAAGCATGAACTCTAGTTTTCACACCTCTACCAATGAAACAATCACCTAAAAACCAATGATAAAAAATCTCAAATTTTTAATATCATGCAAGCACCTCACTTCTTTAAAAGAACATTAAACTCATTACTCTATAATATATATTATACATATTGATATATAATAAGTTTATTCTGTTCATATACAACATTTAAGTGAAAAATAACAATTTTTCACCTTGTTAGTGTTATAATTGAATTTGTTACCAAATTACATCAACCTTCAATATATCAATAATTATATTAGCAAATTTTATGATAAAAAAAACATTTTCATTCCTAATAATTAAGGAAATTCTATGTAAAAAAAAAACATTTTCATTGAATTTTGATTTTAGACGAAGTCTAAACGTTCATGACTGTTGGAAATGTCACCGATCTTTTGATTCCCCTGATTTCTACTTTTTTGAACTATTCGTTGTTTGATTATTTTGGCAGTGAGGGCATCGTTTGGGGTATTCTACGAGGATGTATGAAGGGCAGCGGGAGCATTGTGGTGGTAAAAGAGTTAATATTTTGTTATTCAAAGATCAAATTTCTAACATTTTTGAACAATTAAAATTTGGGATATCAACAATGGAGCTTGAAAAATTAAAATTTGAGATTTTAAGGATGAAAAAATTTGGGATTTCAGAGATAGAATTTAAGTGATAAAATAAACCAATTCTATTATTATGTTTTAATAATGGAATTTATTGATATTATAATATTTTAATAATGAAATTTATTGAATTTTAAAATAGTCTGAGTAGATTTAATGGTTAAGAATATGTGTTTCTTCATACGAGGTTACAAGTTCAAATCTAAAGGAGGTAGGGTACGTATACTTCCGTAAACTTTAGCAGTGGCTAAGAAAATAAGCTAACTAAGAAGAAATCTTCCCTCTTTTCAAGAAAAAAAATTGAACTAAATCAACATAAATTATTATTGTTATTATTAATCTATAAACATAAACACAACATTTAACATATTAAGAATCATTCTTCAAATTACATTAAAAAAAAAAAAAAACAATTCCAAATAACGGCTAAAAAACATATTAAGAATCATTCACTAAACTCCGTGCATCTCCAAATTACACTGCAAGAAACAAACAGTTTCAAATAACTACACGAAACAAACAGTTGTTGCTTTATCCAATTGTATTGAAATCTCCACAGCAACGCACTGAAACGATCCTCCTATTCCAACAAAGTGGGCATAGCAGCTGCTCAGTCGTCCCAGATATCTTTCTGTCCGCATAGAACTCAGGGTTGCTCACCATAGACTCCCAACTTCTGCACACACTTCACAGATTATCATGCGATTTGTAAGTCACTCTTGACAAGCACTCTCGAACGAGATTGTTCGGAAGAACCTCCATTAGAAGTGATCGAGTTTACACAGATCTTAGAGCTGCAAACGTGAAAATGAACCGAATATGAAAACAGAGTTAAATATATAGTGGGGCATCTCTGGGAGTAACCTAAATCTAGGAGTAACCTTATAAGTTTACCCTAAATGCGGAAAATAAATTTGACTCTAAGTTTTAATTAAGTTAATTAACCTTATTAAAAGGATTAAACGGTGAAGAATTTATTTTCGAGTATATTTTTTTATTAAAAGTAATAATTAAATTGGATTAATAGGATAAATAATTTTGATTAATAATTTTTTTTAAGTATTTTTTCTTATTTATTTAAGATAATCTAAATTTTAAAATTTTTTAAAAATGTGTGGCAAGATGTGTAATATAATATAAAATAATTGAGTTAATAGATGAATGCATAATAAGATAAAATAAGAAGTGAGTTAATAAGTGGACAAATTCAACTATTTTGGTGAATTCACTTTTTTACAGCAAAGTAAAGTTTTACCTTGATATACTCAATCTAGGTCCTCTTAAAATGGACCAAAACCCTTGAGAACAAAATTCCATTAATAAAGTGGAATTATAACTTCCCCTAAGATTTTGATCAATCTAGGTCTTCTTAAAATGGGTCAATTTTTTTATGAACAAGATTCCATGGTCAAAGTTCCCATTAATGGAGTGGAATTATAACTTATGGTAAAATTCCTAATAAATTTTGGGGAAATTCCCAACTTAGAAAATTTATTCACTTATTAACTCAATTCTATCAAATGTGTTTTTCTATTTCCATGTTGATAATATATTAATTACATTTTACAATCCTTTATTAGGTCGAAGACATACCATATTTTATGTTACACAAAAATTGTGATCAAAATATTTATACTCATTTGACATGTAGGCTATCCATTAATTCAAAAAAATATTAAGAAAAAATATTGTTATTATTATTATTATTAAACATGGAGTAGTGTTATCTTAAATTATACATTTCTAGTAAAGAGTTCAAGGAGAAGGCCCAAGTAGTGAATGGCTAAACTTGTAAATGTTGTAGATATACTTTTATGGATAGAAGATATGCAAATATTAATGCTAGAATATAATTATAATGGTTTCAAATAGATGTGGACAAGATGAGAGGGCCTATGATTCCACCAAATGGAAGAAAAAAAAATGGATCTATAAGAAACTAATCGAGTCTAATGCCAAGTGGTAGCTTGAGATATCATCTAGATTCCAACATATGCCTTAAATGAAGCCAATAAACTCATTTGACTTAGAAACTTAATCATGGAATTCATGTAGATGGTTGGTGAGGAAGTCTACCTCACGTACTTATTTGACCATGGGTTGAACACAAACATCATGGGATAAATGTAAGAATACTTCATTATCCTATCAAAGAAAGAGTTAGACATCCTACCCTCAAATCTCTTACTATATTTTCATTCTCACCATTCTCACATTCAAGATTTCCAAGTAGATGGAACTTGCATTTTCCATCTACTGTTAATAACTAGAAATTTTAAAATGACCAAAAATCAATGTCGTGAAAGGGGAATTTGCAAACCTTGGGGAAGAGCTAGAGGGGCTATAGATGATTAGAGAGGGTGGGAATGCTAGCAATCCTTCAACCATATGTTATCAATGTGAATTGGTTGTTCGAGAGATAAGATGTATTTTTTGTGTGTGTGTAAGTAAACATTAGATTACCTTTTATAAACCATTTTAAGAGTACATGCAGTCTGCACAAGATTGGGTCACCATAGTTGGTGTTGAAGCTAGGTTTGAAAATTTTCACCTTTAAAACTAAATTTTTCCTCTTTCAAGGTTTGATTTTTCATCAGGTATAATCCTCACTATCAGTCCAAAAGACCGGTACCGAAGTCTCGAAAAGTTTTCATTTCTTTGTTATAACTAAAGACAAGAAGCTCAAATGTTATTAAAGTTTAGATGCACATTCTGTAAAGTACTTTAAATCGCGATAATTTAAAACCCTAAAGGAGTTAATTAACCATCTTTTTAACCTTTCGGGATTCAGGGTTTACTCAGAACAATATCTCTTCAATACATTTTGAATCGTGAAATATCGATTCCTGATTTCTCGAAAGAAGTGAAAGTCAATATTAATCCTAATTAATTAATTTAAAACTAATCTCATCGTGATTTCGAGATTCAGGGTTTAGTGGTGACATACCTCATGTAGTCGCGATCCCTGAAACCCCGAAATGCGAAGTCCTGACTCAATACGGAAGTTAAGGCTTAAATCTAATCTCAACGCCATTTCAATATTCGGGGTTTAGTGGTGAAATACCTCATGTAACAACGATCCCTGAAACCCCGAAACGCGATGTCCCGACTCAATACCGAATTTTAAAGAGAACTAACTTCATTTTAAAAATACATTAAATGGTAATTAGACTTCTTAAGTACATTTTTTTCGGCCTCTGTCAAAAGAAGTTTTTTGAATGTTGGTTTGAGAATTGTCGAAATATGACCACATTAATAACAGATAGATCGTGAGTTCTGCGACACAAATGCATATCTCAGAGATATTCTCTGCATTAAAGGTACTAAATTCTTGACAGTTGCGTCAGTACTTTCACCATAAAATGAGTTAAAAGAAAACTACAGGTCTGTGTTTTGAAACTTATTCTCGCTTTTTCTATCAGAAATAGGATAATATAGCCGAGATTTCACACCTCTCTTCTATGACAGGTTTTATTTCCAATACAGAGTCATGGCACCAAAGATGGGACCCAAGAAGAGTGAAGATACAACAGAGATTTCCAGCCCAGAGGGAGATGTCATATCAGACACCACACCAAATGCTATTGACTCAATTAAATCATGGAGACAGATTTATAAAAATCTAGACTGCGAGATGAAAAATTCCCCTAGTGATTCTGAGAATCACCTTCGAGACATAGCAGAATCAGAGCTTCACAAAATTGCAACACACCCATGGCTCATGCCATACAACGACATGGTTAGTTGGGCTTTGGACAAGGTTGATATTCTGATGAGAAGAATTTAAATGATCAAGGAGCCATTATCCACTCATTCACACCTAAACATATCTAGGTTATGTACAAACTCTCACCCAATCCTAATTTCATTTACAATGCCGAATTTATAGTTGAATTCCAGAGAAAGGAATGCACTGAGGCAGACCAAACTTACCCTGATTTAATCAAAGGTTGGTGGAGATGTCCATCAAAGTTTAAGGTCAATACCCACGGAATTTATTCCAAAGCCTCATTGAATGAGTACATGGTTTATGTAGCCATGATGTTGTCCAGACTGTCATTTCCCCGTAGAATGGGTGCCCTCTTTAGAAGAAGCATCAGAAGGGTATAGTTTCAACTAGGACAAGATTTTATTTGATAATATAGCCAAAGAGATTTCAGATTACAGAGCTGCAGGAGACCGAGGTCAACCAATGGCCTTCTACATGTCAGCGTACCTCATGGACACAATTTTTTTTATGACTCCATTTCCCCTGATGAATTGGAGTTGGAACATAACCTGCCCTGAACCCATTCACGAATATCACTCTAAGCTGTGGGAAGAAAATGCAAAAAATTCATTTTACGAAATTTTCCATTTTGTGGTGACACCCATGCATAAAGTGTTTTTCGGTTGTGACCCTCCTTGCATTTTTTATGTAGTTTCAAATAACCTCAAGCGAATAGTAGACTAGTTCATTGACTAAAGCTTCTCCTACTTCAGGGTTTATGGGTGCTCAATCCCCGCTCACACGCTTCCAAAATTCCTTCCAGATAGACTAGTGTGTAGGGAAGTGGCACACCAAATAGTAAAAGGAGGTATTGGAATAGAGCTAAAGATATCTCAAAAGAAGTCCTGGCCAATCTTCCTTGTGCACTTCGGGAAATTTTCATTACTAAATTTGGGACATTCTAGGGTGGAAGCAAAAGCACTCAAAGAAATGAAACTGGTAAATATTGAGTACAAAAGGCATGACCCTTATCAATTATTGAATAAACACTTGATACACTACAATATGAAAGCCTATGAACATGAGGAGTCCCCTTGGGACAACGTGTTCAAAGGGACCAAATCTTATAAAGAAGTGTTGGAAAGAGTACAGACAATGTTGTCCGACCTGTAAGTCATATTTTGGACCTTTCAGAAGCATCGACGGAGTGTTCTGCCTGAATTACTTCAAGGGGAAGAAAATACCCTCCCCTAGGAGCAAGAAAGCATTCCACCAGGTTTCGAGCAAGAAAGCGTTCCACCAGGTTTCGATTAGGAAGCACAAAAGAAGGGAAATCACGAAAAGGCCTTACAAGATGTGGAAAGGCCTCCACCAAGCAAAAAGACCAAATCATAGAAAAGGTTAGGGAGACCTCCCAAGTCTGGTAAGCCTACTCCCACTTCATCAATAAAGGTTGATGTCAACATGCCTAAGGCGGCAGGAGGGAAAGGATCTACAGAGCTAGGGATTCCCATAACCTCTGTAACTCTCTTATAGTCCACTTTTGGACTGCCAGAGACAAGAGCTCTTTTTGTTGATGACCTTACCTCCATTCCCATAGATGCGATTCCTCCTTTCGATTATTTTTTCAGTAGAAAAAGGAAGGTCGTCCTGAAACAGGAGATGCATAAGAGGGAGGGGAACATGGTTAAAAAAAATAAAGTCCTGATAGACATACAAAATCTGGAGGAAGAAGATTTCGCTACAAAGGTAGCAGGTTCCATGGGAGCCATGGCAACAAAAAACTTTTTTACCGTAGGAAAAATCATAACAAGGATAAAGAAGAGTGATAAAATCATAGCATAATTACGAGAGAAATTAAAGAATGTTGAGGAAAGAATTAGAGAAGAAATGAGTAAAAGTTTGGAGGAAACAAGGGATGCTGAAAGGTTAGAGGTTCAATCACTCAAAACAAGTTTGGACGAAATGAGCCAGGAAATAAAAAAAAATTAGCTATAGATCACTCAACAAAAGGAGCACGCAGAATAGTTGCAGGCTAGATTAATATCAATGGAAGATCAGATTATAGACTTAAAATCTTTCCAGGCCCAGTCATTGGAAGTGCATTCAAAAATATAAATTGAACAACGGAAATTGATTTCCAGGATAGAAATTATTCAGAATTACTTTCTAGAAGTAGATAATGCCTTTGAAAATATCATCCTAAGAGAAAAAGAAGCCAAAGCAGATGAAAATATCAACCTAAGAGAAAAAGAAGCCAAAGCAGTGAGGATTACTGTCCAAAAGGAAATTATATATTCGACGGGTGAAGAGGTACCCAAAACTATGAAAGTATCAGCCACATAGAAAATTAGAGGCAACGTCATGCTCAAGATATGGGAGACCAACATAACTAAAAGCAAAAGAATAGCTAAAGAAACTAGAGATGACCGTGAAGAATTTTTTGATCTTGTAGACAAACGGTCATTAAATATTGGAAAAGGCCAATGTATAGGACTTTTGGGATAGATCAATATTGTAGGCCATCAATTAAATTTTTGGGAAAACTTGAGTGAAATCCAAATGGAAATTTCACAACTAAGAAAAATCGATGTCACCCTAATGGACATGTTGCTAGTTGAGCCAAACTTGAAGCCGCAGTCAATAAATTTTACAGATAAATTAGTTGATGACCGTCTTTCTAAGATTTAGAGAAACGTTTATCTGTTCGAGGCAAGAGATTTTCTAGAACTCCCCAGAAATTCTACACAGTTTCTGGAGAAATGCATTAAATGTATCGAATCAAAATAAGGAGTGTCGTTGACAAAGTAAAAGGATTATTTGGAAGGGCTTTACTTCCCAGAAAATCAAAAAATGAAGAAGATCCTGAAAACGGTTTTGGATCTACTTTTCAACAAATAGTTAGTATCTAAGAATTAGGAACTCACTAACCGTCCTAAGATTGGTGGTTTTGTATAAATGTAATTTTTCAAGACTAAGAAGAGGATTTTTTCTAGAGGGATTGTAAAGAGATAACTTCATTTTGCCTGAATTAATAAAATATAGATTGAAGATTCCAGATTTGGTCAAGCCTGAGTTATGTGTTTCTCTGTCATTCCATTTTTTATTCCATACTTTCGTTTGAAGTGTTTCATGTGGTGATTTCCAATATAGTAATTAAAACAGTCAGATGATCTAATCGTTTGCAGTTTTTCCTCTATATCAGCCTTCAGTGGATATAAGACCTATGAATGTTTTAGGACTCTGAAACTGTATGCTTCTACAAAGTTATCATCTGTTTTCTTGCATTAACATAAAATGAGTTTCTTCTTAAATTGATGCCTCATTTTTGTTATACAACTACATGTTTCCTTTTTCTTCTTTCCATCCACTGTCTCCTTTAAAATTTGACTCAGATACTAGAAAAGGCCTTTATTTCTGTTATACTATTAATTCATAATTTGGAAGTTCTATTTTTATAATTTTTAACTAGAAATTTGCGACCCTCGAAAATATTCTTGATTTACAAAAAAGAAACCCTCAACTTCCGTGACTGTTCCAGTTACCAGACAACCCAATAAAGAACTCTGTCTATTAGATCAAACAAGCATTGCGTTAAACATATTCAATACCATCTTACAAACAACAAATACACGGGTAGAACTTGAAATATCATGGGCTGCAATTTAAAGGGATATTAGCATTCAAGAACAATGGGAAGCTAGACAAAGACAGTTAAGGAATCAACCTTGACCTCAGTTTCCTTTAAACTTTTTCTTTGTACTCATTAATTATCTCTACCTTTTTTGGATGCCTTGATGGTATACTTTAGAGCCTTAAAGTATAAACTCAGGAACAACAGTTGGAAACGAACACAAGTCCAAAAATGGGTCCAAAAGAGACATACTATTCTTCTTAACAAGGATATTGTTCTGTATCTAAGCTCTAATTTGAAATATGAAATAATTAGACTTGAACTTCAAAACAGAGAACACTAAAATCCTAATGACTAAAAAACTCAAAAAAGACACCTAATACATCCCGCGCTACAAAACTGCTATGGAGGAACTTGGTCATGAAATAGGATCCAGAATGGGGCATCCATCAAAGGCCCTTATGGGAAAAACCAGTCTTCTTCCATATGAGTTGGCAACTGAAAATCTTGTTAACTGAGTCTTAATGAAATTTTGGCAACCAATTGGTCCATTTTGAAATTCATGCTCACCATATGTCTGCACATGTCGAAGATGATTTTCCATTATTCTTCTACTAATCCTCCTTCATCAGGTTTGTTGTTTGGACATCCCTCTTTGACATAGACCTCCCGACCCTTGGGCCGAGTGTCCACACAGGATCGTTCTCCTTCGAATCTACAGAACTGAATTAGTTCTTTTAGGCCCTCACTGGAACCCCACGAATTCGATCCACAGGTCCTTCACGAAAACTCCACTGGCACAAGAAATGCACCAGGTGTGAGTCTTCAACTCCACACGACCACCAGATATCACCATGACCTTTTCCTAAAAGGGATTTTTGGTTTCACGACTTCGGGGGTTTCAATACCAAGATCCCGAGCTCCTTTTCATCAGAAGTACCGGAAATCTAAACCTCGAAACGCTGAAATGTCGAACCCCGAAAGGGTTGGTGAGTGACAAGCTCCCTGCTTGGATCCTTTCCATGTGACCCTGTCCCATGACCCAATGCTATTCCTCCATCTACTTTCATTTTATCTCGTTTCAGTACTTCGCGATGCAAGTTTGCAACAATCCTTTCCCCTTCGAACTCCCGGTATCTGAAATACCGAAGTACCAAAGCTTGAAATGTCGATCTTCCACTCCAACGGGAGATCAACGACTCATAGCCTCCCTTAATCTGACGACTCAGATCCTTTCAAGATTTTGTGGGTCAAGAGTCCTGAGCTATTACCCTTTGCATGCCCAGTGTCCGAAATGCCGAAATCCTCCTTTTGGGGACTTCCCTAAACCTCGACCGCTACCATGTAGCCTCTTGCGATTAATGGTCCTGATGATTTCAAGATTTCAGGAGTCAAGACTTCCTATCTCGGGACTCTTCCTCCTCAGACTCCTGGTATCCGAAACCACGATGGGCTTCTGGATCTTTGCCACGTGTCCTCTGATGATGGATGGTCCTGATATTTTTGGGACTTTGACGAGTCCTCTACTTTGCATATATGAGGGTTAAACCTCATGCACCTTCTCCTGGATTCAATGAATATCGACTCCCTGCACTAGATCTGACAGCCTAGATATGTTCTTCTACACTCTCTCCTCCTACTACCTAGACACAAAACTCAACAGTCCTGATCTATTCTCCAGTACCTGAATCAACAGCCACTATGCTCTCCTGAGCTCACGCTTCTTCCTTCCCCTTGTTAGATTTCCAAAGTTTCAAAAGCCTCGGCCTTTTCTTTTGTTGTGAAGCCTCTATCGTCGGTTCCCACCTGTATTCTAAGGACGTTTTCCCTCCTGAGTTGTGTCGATTGTGAAACCTCAAAGGGTTCCTTGACTTCGTGCTCCTCTCGACTATTGCTCTGTATGCAAAGGCACTGTTCCTCCCGAGCTTCTGATCTTGAGACAAGTTCACTCTGAGCGCACTCCTTGCGCTATTCCTTTTGAGCTTAAGAAATTCAGACAAGTTCTTATTCATACACTCCTTGTGCTGTTGAGTTTTTCACTAAACTCATATTCGAGAAGTTTTCTTGGAAAGAAAAATCTCTACGCCCACCTGGAATTCCTCTGCTCGATGCACACCTTGCAGAGCCTACAGGGTATTCAGTAACCCTGTGAATGCCACTCTTAGACACTTTTCTCCTCTCTAAACTCAAAACAAAGTTCCTTCTATGCACACTTGCACCAACTCGATGCCCACCTGCAGAGTTCTCTAGAATCCTCAGTGACTTTGTCTTCTCAATGAACTCAAAATAGAGTTCTTATGTGCACTCTATGCACTTCCTCAATTTCCTCTTGGTAGAGCTTCATAGAACTTTAGATTTTCTTCCTTCCCTGAACTTGAAATAAATCTCCTCCATTGCACTCCTTCCACTCGCTCAATGCCCTCCTGGCAGAGCTCTACAGAACCTACAGACATCTTGTCTTCTCTGTGCCTTCCTCTACACAGTCTTACCTGCAAGGTATTCAACATCCTTGAGGCTTCCTCCTTGAGTCAATGACTCTAGCTAGTGCACCCTCCTGGCATGTCTTTTTCTGAACTCCACGGAATTCATAAGTGCACTCCTTGCACTAGCTTACAGAACCCCCAATGTTCTGTCATGCAACCTCTGGCATGAAGCCTCAAAGAACCAGACCTGGATCAAAGAACTCAACAGATAGGGAAATCTATCTATCTCCTGGAGATGGAACTTAACATACATCTACAACATGAATGAACACATAAATACCTAAAAACACATATATGCAGGAAAAACTACTCTATTTGTATTAATATGAAATGCCTGATTACAATGTGTTCAAGCTCGGATTGCAACAAAGTCTCGACTCTCCTCTCTTTTTCCCATTCTCTATCGACTTCTACTCTCTTCCTCTCTACTATCTAATGAAAACAAAAAGAATATCTTTTTACAAAAGGGGGCTCCTCAAGCTCTTCCCTCCATTCTCACCAACTCTCATTAATTACAATGAATTACAATGAATGGGCCATCTAATCCGAATCAGATATAGATCCCCATCAAAACATCAACCATTAAAGGTGACATTAACTATAGCCTGCTCAAAGGAATGGCTTGGCTCTTCGTCCTTACAATCATTAAATACAATTTCAAAATTTGAAATTTGAATGTGAGAGGGTTTCCCTTGTCTTCTCCATTGAACACGTGCTTTGATGTGCTAGCTGGATGGCACGTAGCTGGCTTGGAGAGATTCTCCTACATCACTCTTCTGATGTAAAATACCTCCATGGAGAAGAGGGCTTTACTCAATGGAAGAAGCCTAACCTGCACGGACCTTTGAATTCGATCAAGTGTCGCATTGAAGTGGGAGGCCCTCACCCTCAGCTGATTAGACTCGAAAAAACAATTCCAAGTCTTCATTAACTTGTGGTGAATTGTGCACGTGAGTCTCATGAGGGGGAAAGGAGCATCCTCCCTCTGTGCCTCAGTCCTACTCTAATCACTTACATCTGAATAATGCATGGGAATTTTTCGATGGGAGCCACAGGTCCTACAAGAAGGCCCTCTTTCCAACATCCTCAACAATGAAAACATAGAGCACAGAGCCACATTGGGAGAGGATAGAAGAGAGTTTAAGTCCACACTTCATTTATGTAGTCCACCATTTCTTTTTTCTCACAGTTTCCACAATGTTGTGATGAATTTTGGGCCAAATAACAATCCAAGGAGCTGAAAGTGAATAAAAAATCATTCTATTGTGCTCCTTCTAGATATGCCATAGAATGAAGCCTGGAAATATATGTCAGATTCTATTGAGGATGAAATTTTTGTAGGTCGAGAGATGCCATTGTTGGGAATATTGTCTTTATGATGGTCCATTGTGCACATCACTTGAGATTCCTAATCCCATATATTCAAACTGAAATGGCATTGGTTGAACAGGTGTTCCATGGTCTCCTTATCTTGGATACATAATGGGCAGACGAAATTCCCTATGAATCCTATTTTTTGAGGTTTTCCCATGTTATGATGCATTTATGAGCCACTAAATAGAGGGAAGTACTTAGGTTTTTCCATAAGTTGGTTGTCCATATGTTTCTCCATATACTTTCCTTAGCCATTTGATGGAATTAGGCTATGATACCATAGGGTTCTTTAATGTTGAAGATCCCTTTAGAAGAGTATTTTCTAGGTTATTTCCAAAAGGCATTTAACATATTGGGTTCTTTATACCTAAATTAGGAGCATTGGAATCCTAGATGGGACATTAAAAAAAGAAGGGCAAAATATTCCTTGTGTTGTGTACAACAATGGTATATAGTGTGATGGTTATTTGATGACTAGATGAGATGCCTCATGATAGGGATTCAAGTCCTTATCCTTAGCACATGTATTTGTCCTTTTTGTTTTGGCAAGAAAGTATTATTGTGGTTTGGAGAGTGATGAATCATTTTGGTTTCATATTTTCAAGAAATAGTTGAGTTAGTATCATATTCTTGTGACTAGTTGAGATCCTATCACCAACTAGATACATTATTGTATTTTCATTACTAATTCTTAGGATCTTGCCTCTTAGCTTGTCGAGGTAGTTTTTTTTTTAGGTAAATCTATACAAGTTTGTGTTTGGATTAATAAAATTCAGTGAGATATTTTGTATTTTGCATTGTTCTTTTAGAAATATTCTATGAGTGGGATTACCCACATCATTTGTATTAGAGTAGGTTTTTTATCCATTAACATGGTTTTGGGTACATGCTCATTATTTATGTATTTTTTCTTCTCTGATCCAATCTGGGTTTGGAAATTGACTTCCTTTGTTTTTTGGTGATGATCTTTGCCATATGAAGATGATCCAACAAAATTTTCTTATGAGAGTAATGTTGACAAGAGATTTTTCGAATTGAATATTTTTAGCTTTCGTTTGGTTGACTTAGTGACAGACTGTTCAATTATTTCCTAATTAAATTATTGACCAAATGAAGATTTGTACATTTAATTATCCATCCAAGGTCGTATATTACTTATGAAATAGCATGCATCATATATGCAAGTGTAGTGTTGTAAATGCTATGGGGTTGTAGTACTTCGAATGTCACAACTTGATATTTCAAGATACTTAATTAAGTCACCAAGTTATCCTACTTATAAAATTGTAGGAAAATAAATATCATGTTTGCATGAAAAGTAAATCACACTTGCAAAAAGTAAATCTCTCTCCCAAAAAGTAAATCAAACTTTGCAGAAAGTAAATCACACTTTGCAGAAATTAAATCACACCCACGGAAAGAAAATAATTCTAACGTAAAGTAAATCACACTTGTGTAAAGGAAATCACACTTGCAGAAATTAAATCACATTGTCCTAAAGGAAATCCGATTCGTGGAAAGTAAAGTTATGCTAATATCTAATGGTGACTTGCTCAAGTAAAATTATGATCTTGACTTATTATAACTATTGTGTGTTCATGCGTTCAATGATGATTGAAAATAAAGTATCAAAACCAAATTGTTGAAGAATAAAACTGTCATAAATATGAAAGAAAGAAGAATAAAGTAAAAATAAAAGCTGAGTTGCAGCAATGCGAGTTGCAACAACAAAGATGCAACGTGAAAGTTGCAACAACAGGAGTTGCAGCAATGTGATTTGCAACAATGTGAGTTGCATAAATGCCTACAATAAAAAATTTACATAAATTGAATTAACATTGTTTTGCAGCTTATGGTTGTAGAACTCACAACACGAAGAAAATAATTATTAATCACACCTAAATTGCAATTAATTGTCTTTGAAATCTAGAATTGAAACAGTATAGAAAGACAAAATGACTACATAATTTAAATGAACATAAATGAAATGCTCGTCCTATTATTTAGTATACAGGAAGTACCTGACTAAGTAGGGGGGCCTACCCCCTTAGAAAAGGCACCGAGATACGAAATCCAAACCACACGATCACTAGCACATCAACACACAAGCAAGAGAAGAATGGAAGTTATATTGCAAAAGTATGAAAGTTACAATAACACCCAATTGCTATCGGCAGAATAATTCTTCCTCCTAAGCACTATAGAGAAACTAGGTAGGATGGAGAGTTATGCTATAAGGTATATATTGTAACTGTAGTGCACAAGATTGGGATAATTTAATGAATAATAATATAGAATCCAATCGATGTGAACGTATCCCAAGGATTCGGTGAACCCTGTTAAATCCTGTTTATGAATTTGTCCTTTTATGTGGTTTCTCTGTTGGATCATGTTGTCATTGATGCCAATGGTTTGATTATTTGGGAGATTGTTGGATCATATGTCATTGATGTCAAGTAATTGATTGTTTGAAGATTGATGAACAATGTATATGTATTTTCCTTGATAAGACTGATAGATCTCAAAGTGGAAACCAATTGATAAAGATGGATCATTGATATGATGCATAGATGAAGATGGATCAATGAGTTGTAATTGATACATGATGATGCATAGTTTGTTTGATGAAAAGATGACTCATTATTGTTTTATCATGATTGATAAGGTGCAAAAATGGATGAACTCCAAAGTGGTCCCCTTATGGTGAAAGCCCTCATGGGAAGATGCTTTTCGGATTGAGTTATCATAGAAGAATGGTTGGAGGACCCATGCTTATATGTGGAATAATGAGATGAAGATCAATGAAGTTGTTGGTAAAACTATCCTAGATGGATAGTGCTTGTCATGCCATTTCCGGTGGTATGTGGTATGTCATATAACTCCTCACGGTTTGATAATTATGGCCTTATGAAGTTGGAGGACCCCCATATGAAGGCTTGAAGCCCCCAAGGTCAAAGAAATCAAAGTTCTTGAAAAAAAGAAATCATTATTTAAATGATAAAGTAAAGTGACAAAATCAAGATGGATTATTTAAATAATAAAGAGAAGTAACAAAATCAAGAAGGAATATTTAAATAATAAAGTATTGGAGAACAAGTGGTTAACCCTAAAATAAGGAAAATGGGTTAAGTGACCTAGAAATGGGTTAAGTAACCTAAAAATGGGTTAAGTGACTTAGAGGATGAAAGTATAAATAAGATAGCTATGTTCTCTTGTAGATCATCCTTTTTGTGGATCAATGGAGAGCTTCTTGTGAATATCTTTTGGAGTATTGATGGAGAGCTTCTTGAGCATTATTGGTGTGGATCTCTTGAGCATGATTGAAGATATATTCTAAGAAAGAGAGAGAGAAGAGGATCTCATGGATGCATCAAAGTTTCATCAATGTCAGATATCTTGACGGAAAAGATCTTGAAACTTCAGAAACCTTAGTTTATGAGGTATATGCGGGTTGTCTATGCTTAGGGTGAGTATACATTAAGGTATATGCAGGCTATTTGAATACAGGGAGCGTATGGTGGATAAAATGGTGAAGAATTGTGTTTGAGCTAGTGCCAATCTCTTAGATGATTAGGTAGGTTCTAGATCTACATTCTATGGCCTCAGATCTATCATTGAGACACTAGTATGATTACATTATTATCTTTATGAATACTATTGTTTGATGTGATGGGAATGCTTAGGGAATTCTTGGTATGGCTTTTATGATGTGGGTCATTTTGGTTGATTTGGTTGATGGAGTGATCGATACTCTTGTGATTCAGTGGTGACATGATTTCTATGGTATACTAGATGCTTATACATGTTTGAGATAACATTCATATTGATCTATTGTGGAGCATGAGCAAGCTATTGGAAAGCTTGGAAATGTTGTGACTGACTATGGGTTAGTTTGGACAGTGGAAGATAAAAGAGAAAATGATTGCAGTTTGTAGAGGATCTGAGCATGTGAAGAAGAGAAAAACCCTAGTTTCTCAAAATAATATGCATGTTGCATTATGTTAAGAACCAAACATCAATATAGCATGGAAAAACCTCAGGAAAAGTACTCGACGCCTTGAAACTGAGATAATTTCAGATAATAAGCCTCTTCGAGGGGGAAACCTCCTTTTACCCCACTT
>CBVK0100286149.1:0-23322 GCA_900067695.1 Picea abies | reverse complement strand
AAAGGGAGTGGTACTGGGTATGGAAATGGAGGTCTTTGTGATATAATATAGGCAAAAACATGATCAAAACTGGAGACCAACAACATTAAATGACAGTATATCCCACTAAGAAGGGGAGTTAAGGTAGGACCCTAATCTCTTTAAACCTAACTTGGGCTTCCATCCCTGCTTTTTGTTTTGAAATCCTATAAGGTTTTTTTTGAGTGTTGTGCTTGCTTCTCATTTGAAGAATCAACATGCCCATGATTTTTACTAGCACATTCACACATGAAAATATTTTTCTACTAACATCATGATAATGAGACAACAATTAAACTAGCAAGTAGAGAATATGGATAGGAAAAAACACCCACTTGACGAAATCACCAACTAGCAAGAGAGATATAATATCGTTCTCACCAACATATGTCCACTTAGTCGCAATGAAACATCTTTGATATCCTCCAACATTAAAGAAATCCCCACATCAACGGGGATTTTAATCATTTTCACTAAGTGTGAGTCATTCATGCATTCTCTTACCTCATGAAAATTCTCTCGTGATCATTCTCACCATTATTCACATAACCCCCACACTATATTCCTTTTAGTTACTCAATAATCCAAATCTAGAAATGATGAAAACTAATGCAAAAATTAGGGAATAACAAACCTTGGAAGAGAGATATATGGTTGTAGATAAGCATAGAGGCAAGGAAAATTAGAAAACCTTTAACCCCATGCCCATGAAATAGTTTCTTATTAATTATTTAAGAGCCAAGGAAATACTCCACTAGGTTTCCCATAAAGAAATCAGTGGATTGGACTATTTATGCCTACACGAGGGCACTGAAAAGGAAGGAGATGCTTGAGGGATTGTTGAGTAGAGAAAGGAAACATTTTCCCTTGTGTTATGTATGGCATGGAAGAGATATTTATGGTTGATTGATCATTGGATGAGGTTCATGTGCTACTCTATAGTGCACAAATTCATCGAGTCGTGAGAGAAATGGTTTGGGTTGAATGATATGTAAGCATGTAGATGGTTTCTTCGCCTTGGTGGTCTCATAGCCCAACTTGGGGGTGGCATATACACTAGACAAATATGGTTGGGAAATGAGTTGTTTTTATGTAGTGAGTTTCTTGGACCATCTCTTGTTAAAAAAACAAGTGTTGTCTCTTTTAATAATTATGCAATTTTATTATATTCTCCATCATGACACTGGCATTGTATTCATGCAAGTTATGTGTATGTTGTTGGCAATATGGAAATACAAGTTGGCATTGATGGCATTGGCTTTGAAAATAGATTTGTGATGATGATAATAGCATTGATGGCATTGGCATTGACAGTATTGACTCTACTGCATAATCATGACTGGAATAGGGATACTAATGAGAAATTTTTGTTTGACTTTGAGCCACATAATATTTCCCTGTAAAGTTCTTGATGAGCTAGAAAACATGCTTCATATCCAGTACCTTTTCCTAGTTTCTCATTCCTACATGGGCTCCCTATACATCTGCTTGGTTCCTTTATCTAGATATACCTAAAACAATGGAAGAATGCAATGCAAGAGTTGGCAACATAAAGAGGTTCTTTGATTGATGAGATTCAAAGAACCAAAAATTCTTTTGAAGAAAAGAGAGAGAAATTTGTGTCAATGCAAGAGTCGATGTAGATGAATTTACAATAAACATGAGACCCAATTTCTAGCACAAGAATAAGTTGCTATAATATCAATGGGAGGACTTGAGGAGGAATTTTAGGCTATTAATACATAAATCAATAGCTTAAAGTTGGATATTTCACATGCCCTAAATGCACAAAATTCATGGCTTGAATAAATTTTGTCTATTGTTGCTGAAAAAGATAGTGCCACATTTGTTTTTGCATTCTTGCCAAGTAAAGGAACTATTTGGAAAGCTATAGACACTATACACAGAGATTGATTCTCTTAATGCAAAATTACATCTTCAACTCAAGAAGTCTTGTGAGAAGTTTGAGCAGATATAGATGGTTTCTCTGCCATGCAATTTGCTGGTACACCAACGTTGGTTAACACAGTTGAAGCAAAGAAGAAGCATGGAGGACTGATAAATATTGAAGAGCTAACATGCAGTAACAACCATGATGATGAGAGGAATTTCCCTTGCAATGACAGAGATGAGGCAAACAATTATTTATATAGTTACGAAGATGTCAAGGAGAATTTATCCTCGTGTAAACAATTTGCAAGTCTCCAGACTTCTATTGATTGAGATGCAAGTCAAAGACATGGATTGTAGAAATGACCCTTAGCCTCTTGGTGCATAGGTAATGGTTACATGGGTTGGAGAAAAGAAAAATCTTGGACAACCGAGAAACTTTCAGGTCCCAATTTGTAGTGACAGTAAACCAGACAACGTAATAAATAATTACAACATCAACAATCATCAGGATGAAGAGAGGCATTGTCAATATGGTGCATCAAAAATATGGCAATGAATTAGGGGTTGAGACTCAATTTTATCATAGAAAATATCCTTCTGAAGAAGCTACAACTACTCTAGATCGAAAGGAAGTATCTTCTGATGATAGTGTAGAGGGTGACATTATCGTTCAAGCCAATTGAGCCTGCAAAGTTGACTGCGAAGACTCAACAACTGTCTGATCAAGAGATCGACGGTGTTGATTGAATCGTTCAAATGGGATTTATCCCACATTGGTAGTGCATAAATGGTTATGTGGGTTTATATATACGCTTGTCACTACACTTATTTGATGTGTAGTGAAAAGGTAAGGCAAGGGATCTAGGTGCTTGGACTTCACCAGAAGATCACCAACCTGGAGCCTGGGAGGACCTATCAAGCCCCCTACCTTTTGGAAGAAATGATAACAAACATTGATCTACCGAGGAGATGATCTCGTCTGTGGGATAAATATTTTTTTTACACTGTTGGCACAACGGTCATATGAGTGACCATGGGTTTAAGAGAGTTTGTTATGTCAGTTGATGGTGAGACTGTCAATTTTATCAGAGTTTTTGGCATAATGCCAAGTCTTGAGGGTCACCAAAATTCGCTACCAAGTTAATAAACTTTTGAATGTTGAGACCATTATTTCTGTCGGATTTTTTGGCATACTGCCAATTGTGTAAGTTTTCCAAAAGTAGTTAAACCCTGCACAATACCAAAAATCTCACACTATCATGATTTTGATAAAATGACAAATTCATGGAAAATGTGGATCACACAAAGAAGATAGCAGAGGCTATTAAAACTCCACCATAACTGTTGAAAGGTTTACATGCTGTCATCACCAAAATTAGTAAAACCCTGCAGTAAAACAAACACAATAACCTGCACGAAAATAAAAACAATTAGATTGAATAGTTGTTAAAATCATTCATTAAAAGATAAAATTAAATCAAAGAAGAATGATAACTGTGTTAGTAATAAACAATGTTAATTAAGTTTATGTAATCTTGAATGAACAGACATGTTGTTTATGAAGAGTTGTGTTGAAAATATTCAAGACTTATAAGAATGCTGAAATGTGAATATGAAGGGTGTGACTGTCAATGTCTTATTGAAGATCAAGAATAGAAGGAGACAAAGCAACAGTTATGCAATCCAGTGTTTAATGTAGAAGACCATTATTGGACTGCATATCCTATTTCCAAATTGATGAACAAAGGATGGCAGGGAGGTGCAAGGGCGGGTTGGAGCCTGCATGGGAGTAGGTGCTTCCTTGTTGGTTGTAGCTTACTAAATAGGGGGTTGTAACTTCCTACTAGTTGGAGCTGGTGAATAGGGGTGTGGGTGCATCCTGATCAATGTGTGCTGATCTAAAGAGGAAGAGCATCTTTCTTCTATTGTAACTTGTAAAAGAAATATTGCAGTTAATAGAAAAGTGTTTGTGGTTTTCCCAATTGGGTTCCATGATAAAATATTGTGTTCAAATTTTGTTTGCATTGACAAAAGTAAACATATGATCAAATTATTGTGTCACTGATTCACTCCCCCCCTCTCATTGATAGGATTTGATCCTTCAATTGGTATCAGATTGAGTCTCTTCACTAAAATTTTAATTCACTTGAAGAGAAATATACATCAGAATGGATCAAAAATTGAAGATGTCATTAAAAGTCCCTCTATTTGATGGTTAATACTATGTCTTATGGAGTGTTAGAATGAAAATATATCTGATGTCCATTGGACTGGAAGTATGGACATTAGTTGAAAAAGGATATGATGTTGTAAAAGTCACTCCCATAAAAGAAGAAGACAATAAGAAAGTTTGGGAACATGCAAAGGCTTTAAGAACACTACAAGCTGGACTGAGTAAGAAGATCCTTGCTAAAGTACTAAACTGTAAAAATTCAAAAGAACTCTAGGATAAATTTGAAACTATATATGTAGGAGATTCCAAGGTAAATAGGGCCAAAATTCAAACTCTCAAAGTACAATATGAAGGTCTAAAAATGAAGGATGAAGAAAATATCTCAGAGTACTTCGAAAGAGTTGATAATATTGTTAATGCAATCATAGGTTTGGGAGTAGAAGTGTCAGAAAATGAGTTAGTTGAAAAGATACTAACAACACTACCTATGCTATATAATCCTAAAGTATCCACTCTTGAATATCGAGAGAAACTAGATGAACTCACCATGGATGAATTGTATGGAATCCTCATAGCCTATGAGTTAAGATTAGGTCATGAGAACATCCCAAAAGGAGAGGCATCCTTCAAGGTGCTCAAGAAAACAAAAAATCAGAAGCAAAAACCTCAATCCATCCATCATGAAGAATCTGATGTCAAAGAAGCCAAATTTATTAAAAAACTTCAAAAAGGATCAGGGAGGTACAAAGGCAAGTTGGCTTTCAAATGTTTTAATTGTGGCAAAGTTGGCCACTTTGCAGCCAAGTGTCCCTATCCCAAGGAAGACCCTGAAGATGAAGAATACACAAATAAACAATATAGGAAGAAGGGAAAACCCCACTATAAGAAAAAGTATTAAAAAGGGAAAAATATTTTTTACTCAAAAGAAGAAAACAATAGTTCATCAGAGTCTAGTGACAATGATGATGATGAAGTCCTTTTTCTAGGTATTGAAGACTCTAATGAGATAGAAGAAATTGAGCATGAGGAAGAGTCAGAAGATGAAGTAGAGGTTAATATGGAAGAAGAACTTCTCAGTGCCTTGGATGAATTAAGATGATACAAAAACATATATAGATAGCTGAAAAGTTTTGTAGTTGAACAAAAATAAAAACATAAAGTTACATTTGGTGACAATGCTTAAGGTAACATACTTGGGAAAGGCATTGTGAATTTGGGAAAAGACAAAGCCAAGGATGTGTTGCTTGTTGAAAAACTGAAACCTAGCCTATTAAGTGTCAGCCAAACATGTGATCAGGGGCACAATTGCATCTTTTATTCTCATAAATGTGATATTAGGAGAGAGGACTCGGGAAAATTGGTTGGTACTTCTCCTAGAACTCATGAGAATGTATATATACTAAATACAAAATTAAATGAGGAGTGTCATATAAATTTAGTAGATGAAAGTTGGCTATGGAATAGAAGGTTGGGGAACATTAACTTCAACAATTTTGTAAAAGTCAACAATCTTGGGGTAGTAAGAAATTTGCCAAAGATCACAAAGCCCTCAAATCCCATGTGTAGACATTGTCAACTAGGGAAGAAAACTAGAATAAGGTTCAAAACAAAAGAATACTCAACCTCAAAACCTTTAGAGCTTGTTCACACCGACCTCTGCGGACCTACAAGGACCAAGAGTTTGCAAGGAGGGTCCTACTTTATGTTGTTCATTGATGATTTTACTAGAATTGCTTGGGTATGTTTTCTCAAGGAAAAATCAGAAGCACTTAAAAAATTCAAAGCTTTTAAGACCCTTGTTGAAAATGAAATAGAGACAAAAATCAAATGTCTTAGATCAGACAATGGTTGTGAGTTCACCTCAAAAGAGTTTGACCTCTTATGTGAAACTCATAGAATCAAAAGACAATTCTCTGCTGCCAGAACACCTCAGAAAAATGGGATTGCTGAGAGAAGGAATAGAACAGTCCGAGAGGCTGGAAGGACTATGCTCAATGAATCAAGATTATCTAATGGATATTGGAGGGAAGTTGTAGGCACAAAAATATACATATTAAATAGAGGTCATCTCAGGATTAATAGTAATAAGACTCCTTATGAACTATGGTTTGGGAGAGGTCCTTCGGTAAAATACTTCAAGGTCTTTGGAAGTAAGTGTTACATCAAATGTCTTGATGAGAATCTCAGAAAATTTGATGCTAGATCTGATGAAGGTATCTTTATTGGATATGCTTCTACCAAGAAAAAATACAGATGCTACAATCTTAGATTACATATGATTGTTGAGAGTGTAGATGTTAAGGTGGATGATTTAAAAACAATAAAGATCAAATATCAAGAGACCATACTTGACAATGAAGACGAAGATGATGATGAGTCAGTTGGTACACAAGCAGAAGAAGTAGAAGAGAATAAATAAGAAAAAGAAGATATACAAGAGGATGAAGTGGATACCAGTGAAGAAGAGGAAGATATTTGAGAAGAAGAGATAAGAGAAGAATCCCCAAGAAGAGACACAAAGACACCCTCAAGAATCACTCAAAAGAATTGTCTTGAATAATTGATTATTGGAAATAAAAGAAATGGAGTGCAGACAAGAAGACAATTGTTGTATCAGACAAAAATAACATTTTTGTCACAATTGAGCCCAACTCAATCAAAGAGGCATGCAAATATGGGAATTGGGTCAATGCTATGAATGAAGAATTGGACCAGATTGAAAAAAATCAAACTTGGGGATTGGTTCCAAGACCAAAAAATAAGAATGTCATTGGAACTAAATGTGTTCTTAAAAGCAAAGTGAATGAGAATGGGAAAGTAATCAGGAACAAAACCGGATTGGTATGTAAAGGGTATGCTTAGGTTGAAGGGGTAGACTTTGAAGAAACCTTTGCACCTGTGGCCATATTAGAGGCAAGTAGGATGTTCTTGTCCTTTTCCAACTACAAAAAATTGAAAGTATACCAGAGAGATGTCAAGTCAACATTTCTCAATGGAAACTTAGAAGAGGAAGTCTATATTGAGCAACCAAAAGGATTTCAATTAACTAACAAAGGAGACTATGTCTGTAAACTAAAGAAATCACTCTATGGGATAAAACAAGCACCTAGAACATGGTATGCAAGGCTAGATTCTTATTTACAAGTACAAGGCCTCAAAAGAGGATCAACAAACATTAATCTTTATTATAAAATTGTTGGTGATAGCATGATTATTGTGGAAGTATATGTTGATGATATTATATTTGGGAGTGATGATGAAAAAATGAGTAAGGACTTTCCTAGGAGGATGCATCAAGAATTTGAAATGTCCTTTCTTGTTGAACTGAATTTCTTTCTAGGATTACAAATAATACAGTCCAAAAGGGGATTCTTTATCCATCATTCCAAGTATGTTAAAGATATTCTTAAAAAATTCTAGTTAGAGGATTGCAAACCTATTTGTACACCTATGACAATAGGGTGCAAACTAAGCAAGGAAGATGAGTCCAAGGCTGTAGATCCAAAACACTACAGATCAATGATTGGGAGTTTATTCTATGTAATAGCTTCCAGACCTGATGCCAAGAAAGTTGTTGGGATGGTGGCTAGATTCCAAGCTGCACCAAAACAGAGCCATGTTCAAGCTGTGAAAAGAATCTTTAGGTATTTAAAAGGAACCATAGATCTTGGTTGTGGTACCCTAGCAAGAATTCATTATCTTTAAGGGCCTATTCAGATGTAGATTGGGAAGGTTGTGTAGATGAAAGAAAAAGTACAAGTGGAGGAGCATTCTTCTTGGGAGAATCATTGGTAACTTGGATAAGCAAGAAACAATCGTCAATTTCTATGTCCACCACTGAAGCTGACAGCAACAAAATGTTGCACACAATTGGAATGGATGAAACAAACCTTAGAAGACATCAAAATAGTGTTTGAAGAACCCACTACTATCTACTGTGATAATACAAGTGCTATAAGTCTCTCCAAGAACCCTGTCCAACACTCCAAATCAAAACACATTCCAATAAAATACCACTATCTAAGAAATCAGGCTGAAAATAAGAACATTAAATTGGAATATGTCCCAACACAAGAACAGGTTGCATATATTTTCACTAAACCCTTAAGCAGAGATGCATTTGAATATCTCATGCAAAGATTGGGAGTAGTCTCTCTTCCAATATAATCTCTCAATAAAATGATGCATCAATTGGAACAAATTCAGGGGGAGACAGTGATCAAAGTCATGGGGATTCATTCAACCCTTTGCCCTTGATGTCAAAGGGGGAGAAATGAAAATAGTATTTCCATCAATGCCAAAGGGGGAGACTGTTGGCAATATGGAAACACATGTTGGCATTGATGGCATTGGCTTTGAAAATAGATCTATGATGATGATAATAAAATTGATGGCATTGGAATTGACAATATTGAATCTAATGCATAATCATGACTGGAATAGGGATACTAATGAGGCATTTATGTTTGAATTTGAGCTACAAAATCTTTCCCTACAAAGTTCTTGATGAGCTAGAAAACATGCTTCATATCCAATACCTTTTCCTAGTTTCTCATTCCTACATGGGCTCCCTATACATCTGCTTGGTTCCTTTATCTAGATATACCTAAAACAGTCGAAGAATGCAGTGCAAGAGTTGGAAACATAAATAGATTCTTTGATTGATGAGATTCAAAGAACAAAAAATTCTTTTGAAGAAAAGAGAGAGAAATTTGTGTCAATGCAAGAGATGATGTAGATGAATTTACAAGAAACAAGAGACCTGATTTCCAACATAAGAATACGTTTCTATAATATCAATGAGAGGACTTGAGGAGGAATTTGAGGCTATTAATACATAAATCAGTAGCTTAAAGTTGGATCTTTCACATGCCCTAAATGCACCAAATTCATGGCTTGAAGAAATTTTGTCTATTGTTGCTGAAAAAGATAGTGCCAAATTTGCTTTTGCATTCTTGCCAAGTAAAGGCACTATTTGGAAAGATACAGACACTGTACACAGAGATTGATTCTCTTAATGTAAAATTACATCTTCAACTCAAGAAGTCTTGTGAGAAGTTTGAGTAGATACAGATTGTTGCTCTGCCATGCAATCTGTTGGTACACCAGTGTTGGTTAACATAGTTGAAGAAAAGAAGAAGCCTCGATGACTGAGAAATATTGAAGAGACAATATGCAGTAACAACCATAATGATGAGAGGAATTGCCCTGGCAATGAAAGAGATGAGGCAAGCAATTATTTCTACAATTATGAAGATGTCAAGAAGAATTTATCCCCGTGTAAACAATTTGTAGGTCTCCAAACTTCTATCGATTGAGATGCAGATCAAAGACATGGATTTTAGCAATGACCCTTAGCCTCTTGGTGCACAGACAATGGTTACACGAGTTAGAGAAAAGAAAAATCTTGTATGGCCGAGAAAATTTCAGTTCCCAATTTGTAGCGACAGTAAACTAGACAATGAAATAAATAATTACAACAACAACAATCATCAAGATGAAGAGAGGCATTGTCAATATGGTGCATCAAAAAGATGGCAATGAATTAGGGTCGAGACTTAGTTTTGTCATAGAAAATATCCTTCTGAAGAAGCTACCACTACTCTAGATGGAAAGGAAGTATCTTCTAATGCTAGTTTAGTGGGTGACATTATCGTTTAAGCCAACTGAGCCTACAAATTTGACCTTGAAGACTCAACAATCGTCTGATCAAGAGATCGACAATGTTGATTGAATCATTCAAATGGGATTTATCCCACATTGGTAGTGAATAAATGGTTATGTTGGTTTATATATACGGTTGTCACTACACTTATTCGACGCGTAGTGAAAATTTAAGGCGGGGGCTCTAGTTGCTTGGACTTCACCAGAAGATCACCAACCTAGAGCCCAGGACGACCTTTCAGGCCCCCTACCTTTTGGAATAAATGATAAAAAACGTTGATCTACCGAGGAGATGATCTCATCTGTTGGATAAATATGTTTTTTACATTGTTGGCACGACGATCATATGAGGGACCATGGGATTAGGAGAGTTCGTTATGTTCACTTGGTGGCAAGACTGCCAATTTTATTGAAGTTTTTGGAATAACTCCAAGTCTGGAGGGTCACCAAAATTTACTACCAAGTTAATAAACTTTCGAATGTTGAGACTGCTACTTCTGTCGGAGTTTTTGGCATACTGCCAATTGTGGATATTCACCAAAAGTAGTTAAACCCTACACAATACCAAAAATATCACAGTGTCACAACTTTGGTAAAATGACAAATTCATGGCGAACGTGGATCACACGAAGAAGATAGCAAAGGCTATTAAAAATCCACCATAAGTGTTGAAAGGTTCATATGCTTTCATCACCAAAATTAGTATAACCCTGCAGTAAAACAAAGACAGTAACCTGCACGAAAAGAAAAACAATTAGATTTAATATTTGTTAAAATCATTCATTAAAAGATGGAATTAAATCAAAGAAGAATGATAATTGTCTTAGTAATAAACAATGTTAATTAAATTTATGTAATCTTGAATGAACAGACATGTTGTTTATGAAGAGTTGTGTTGAAAAGATTCAAGACTTATAAGAATGCTGAAATGTGAAGATGAAGGGTGTGACTGTCAATGTCTTATTGAAGATCAAGAACAGAAGGAGAGAGAGTAGTAGTTATGCAATCCATTGTTTAATATAGAAGACCATTATTGGACTGCATATCCTATTTCTAGATCGATGAACAAAGGGTGGCAGGGAGTTGCAAGGGTAGGTTGGAGCCTGCATGGGAGTAGGTGCTTCCTTGTCATTTGTAGTTGACTAAATAGGGGGTTGTAACCTCCTACTAGTTGGAGCTGGTGAACAGGGGTGTGGGTGCATCTTGATCAGTGGGTGCTTATCTAAAGATGAAGAACATCTTCCTTCTATTGTAACTTGTAAAATAGAATTTTGCAGTTAATAGAAAAGTGTTTATGGTTTTCCCAATTGGGCTCCATGATAAAATATTGTGTTCAAATTTTGTTTGCATTGACAAAAGTAAAAATATGATCAAATTATTGTGTCATTGATTCACCTCCCCCTTCTCAGTGTGAGGATCTGATCCTTCATATGTGAATGTGCTTAATGTTGAACATGGGCATGATTTCCCTGAAATCATTAAGAATTTGTTGAATTGTTTCCACTGCATTTTAATAATGCATCTATGTATGATTTTGAATTATTCTAGGCCTTACTAGTACCCAAATATAATATTATGGAAAATGGGTTTGTTAGCAACATGGAATGTTGATGAAATGAAGTGGGTTTTTCTTCTATCACGTAGAAGTTCATTGATGGGGCACCAAATTAAGTGTGTGGGTTAAGTGCATCAATTAGCTACATTAGTCAGTTGTGTGAGTTAAGTGCATCAATTAACTACATTGGTCAATTGTGTGGGTTAAGTACATTAGGATATGTGGGTGGCTTAGAATAGTGGTTTTAGGTTAGTGCCTTAGTGGCCATGTTTGGAATTAGGAGTTAGCACATTAGGGGTGCAAGTTCTTGGGTTGATGTGATAGCTACATACACCCTTAATCCAACACTAACATTACTAACGGTTAGTTGTGTGCTCTAGTTTCATGCATTAGGTGCATGGGTTGTGTGTGTGGGTAGGTTCATAAATTAGGTGTATGGCTTATAATTGTAACTTGTGTCTGGATTAATATGTTGATGGATTTAGTGCATGGGTTAGCTACACATGTCAAATATGTAGTGGCATCCATCACAATGTTGATGTGAAGCAAAATCCCCAATTGGAGATATGATAAAATCCAAGCTTTCCAATAGGCTATTCCAAGGGGAGAGGATCAACACAATTATAAACCAACCCCATGCATACAACTTCCAAGAGAGAATGGTATAGAATAGTTAGAAGGACTAGGGTGGATAACTAAGTGAATTGTGTTGTGTTTCATCCATCAAATGACCAAGTGCCCCATGTTAATTTATATTTAGGAGACCCAAATGAGTGGGAATGAGTTTCCACCCATACGTTCAATGACCAAAGCCAAGTTCACCAAAGAAAACAACAAAATAACAATTAGTTCAAGAGAGAACCCATCGATGGTGGCACAACATTGGAAGGGATAAGAAAAAGGATCAACATAGAGGAGGAAGGTTTCTATCATGAATGACACAAGTTCCCAAGGAATTTGATTGCGTTTCAAGTCATTTTGAGAGGGGTGGAGGTATAATTCCCAACTATAACCCATCATAGGTGTGAATGAACTTGGCATGTAGTTGGTTTTCACGAGTGTAAATTAATTTTGAGTGTAGTTTCACTTTCTCACTAATGCCAATGTGCCTATTGATTTGCCAATGTCACTTTGCATTGGAATTTGTATTTTTTTATGAAAGGGCCTATAATGGCTTGCTACATGTCCAAAAAATTACATTCTCTTTTAGAAAGCAATTGTCCTTTAGAAAATTCTTCTAAAATAAACTTGTAGCTATACAAAATTCTTCTCTAATTTGTGTGCCATCATGAAAAGAGATGTGTTGTTGCTCCTTCTTTTCAACATCCTTTCTTGGGCTATTTTCCAATGGTTACTCAATATTGTGGCATTGCTACTTATGTAGTAGGGAAAACCTTCAACAAAACAATGATTTTTTCCTCTTTCTAGATCTACAATAGGTTAGTTGATGGCCAAGTTGGGGGTTTCCTTTCATGCCAAGTTTGGCCTTGCTTCTGTGCTAATTACAACAGGTGGATGCATGCTTGTAGATTTCTATTCTTATTAAAAGAAATGTGTTAGGCTTAGTTTCTTATGCTTAGCATGCATGCACATGATAGAGGGTGCCTCATTCAACAATTGCACATTGACTAATTATCTTGGTTGAGTAATGAGGGTGCATTCACTAGGAGTTACACTCCTATTTCATTTTTGACTCATGGAGGGAACATTGCATTAGAGAGGTGTTATATACTATTATTGGAATACAGTACGGCACCCTTTGAAGGATGGATTTACACTCCTAATTTTTTCATATGAGCATGGTGCATTAGAAGAGCAGTTACAACACTATTTCTAGACCAGATTTGGCAGCAAACTTGCTGCAAATTTCTGACAGAATTATGAAAACAATGAGGTTACACCACTAGAAGGTTATTCTTGGCAGGAAACCTCCCCATTCCTAGAATCAAGAAATTACCCACTTAAGGAGTTACACACTATTATGGGCAGTGGCATGAGGGCTCATTATTAGAGTAGCTGTAGAAATTTCCAAAATTCAAGCTTTAATGCAACTTCATAAATTTGACCTCTTTCCTAGAGTTTCCCAGAGATAGTCCATGAGAATTTACATCCTTAGGGCTGATATGAAATATAACAAAACAATAGAAACAGTAGATGGTATTTCACTTCTTAACAACCCTAATAAACTAGGCAATTCAAGAGAAAAAATATCAAGCTTATGCCACAAGTTTCAACATTCTAGGGCAATCTTATCATACATAAACTAGATTTGAAAGTCACTTTATGACAACAATAATTATAGCAGTAAATTATGTCTTATTGTCTTCAATATCAATGTTAAACCCTTAATAATTTCAACCTCAGGGGTGGCCTTTGTGCCTTATATGGTTGGGTGTCCAATATTAGGTGACAATATTGTTATATATTGGGTGACTCCTATATTAATTAGCGTGTGTTGTTCGTTCTCCTTAGTTGGCATTAGGATTGAGTCTGTGTCTAATGGAATTAGTTCCTGGGTCTTCCAACTAGCATCGTTTCCTATTACCGCCACTTGTTGGAATGTGTCATTTGACTCCAAACATGCCCCTATAATTACTAGATAGTATACCAATAGTAATAGAGAATAATACAATTGTGAAAGAGTAACACTATGGTAATCATTATGAGCTTACTGTGATACCAATAGGATACTAGTAATGAACTAGTGTTACAACTTGATTGAATGATTGTTTCTTTCATTAATGATGTTATAAGATGTACAATAAAACATGTATTTGTCAGATCTATCTTCATTGAGTGAGGAAAGTTCAGGTAGAATAGAGGAAAGTGAGACATCTAGTAGGTCTAACAGGTGGAGATCAACTAGAGGTGAGAAGATCAGAAGAAAATTCCATAGACTCGTGGAATTTTTTCTTGCGAAAGGGGGATCATGTTCTTATAATCATTAGATCATAGACAACATCGAGGTTCCCTTGAGGTACAAACATATAGTGAAACGATGGGTACCCAAGGATCTTCTTGAAATAAACATTGATTTTTGTGTAAAGGAAAGGATATACCAGATTGCTCCATCATCATTACATGGTTTGGGGTTATTTTCCATGGATGGAATAAAGGTATGTTACGATGGATTAACTAAATTGATGGAGTACGTCGGACCCTATTATATCTACAAAGATTGGATACAAATAGTCCAATATACAAAAAGTATGCAAAGATATGGCTTGGCTGCAAACTATATACAACTAAAAGACAATGATAAAAATAAAGTAGAAACTATCTATATTGATGGAAGGAAAAAAACAACAGAGAATATTGCAAGGTTTATAAACAGTACACGACCTGTGACCATAAATAAGCAACCCAATTGCATATTTGAGGGGTGTGAAGGAAACCATTTATTTGTATGTGCAATAAAATCAATAGCTGCAGGGGAAGAGTTATTGATTGATTATAATTTGAATCGAATAGATACAAATGTTGGTATTATGGGGGTGATACGTATACTAATTTACCCAACCTATAAGAAATGAATCTTATATTTTATGATTTTCATTATGTTCTTTACGGTGTTAATCCATTTGTATATCTTCGGTCTCTTTACTCAGTGTGGCCTATTTTTGTTATCAACAATAACATTCCTCCTTGGATGTCAATAAAGAGGGAGGATTTCTCATACATTTTAATTTATTTCTCATGATAATGATCACAGGTCTAATTTTATTGTAATGTGGCAAGCTGAATGTGGTAAATCAAAAGTGGCCTCAGAACAGGTAAATGAACAACAATTTTTGAATTGCATTTAATGTGCATTTTATTTATGTTGCGATCAATTATTTTATTTATTTACGTAACTGAATTATCATTTATTTTGTTGAATATTTAGTCGGCGGGCCATGATGTTGATGATGATTCGCTCAGCGAAAGGGATTTGTATGAATCCACTGACCCTGTGGTTTTAATTAAAAAAGAGATCAATAAAGCAAACAAGGAACTAGCTCACTTTCTAGATATTATAGATCAAACTCCTAAGGTCGAAGAAAGAATCAAAGAAGTTATGAAAAGGATTAAGACATACAAGGCGATAACCATAATTTCAAGTGGTTTTATTTTTATGTCATAAGATCAAATTATGAAATCTTGATTTTTTACTTTTAGATTATCTAAACGAAAAAAAAATTTCTTTCTTATATAGATATTTTTGGATCTTGTTGACCCCGACATGCATGGTGTCGGTAGTAGTGGTGCTGCACAGACACCACAGGGTCCCAACACAGACCCTTGTAAATATATGAGGACACAACTATTCAGATCTCCACCTTCCACACCATTAGGTGGGATACACGACACACACATCGAGGAAGCAACCACATAGGTAGGCTCTAGAGGTGGTGACGGAGATGAGGCTGATCATTTGACCAACTATATGATTTCTTTTCCTAAAGAAAGATATGTGACCAACACAGGGACCCTTAAGGGCACATTTATGGTCAACGACGAAGGGCTTCCATTACAGCAAGTTAATGTCCCAAGTAATTTTTAAAATTTTAATTGTTTCATGTTCTCTATGTAGAAAAATATAAATCATCTAAATTATTATTTTTAAATTAATAATCATATAATCTTTTTGCGTGTAGGGAACAACGATTTTTATAGGTCCTTGGAGAATAAGGAATTGCTGATTTTTGGGCCCATCATATGGGAGAGGTGGAATTCCCATAATTCCAACCTCAAAAAATAATTGATGGATTATCTTGAAATCCTTTTTGGTGTAGACACATCTAATAAGACCTTGGCCACAGCCGCAGGTGACCAATATTTAAAATATACGTGAGAAACATATAGGAAGCACTTGAAACAAAACGATAGGCATGAGCATCCTCTGATGATTCTAGACAAGGAGTGGAAGGCCCTCATTGATGACACAAAAAAGAAGAAATTGAAAGATGAAGGAAAAACACCCTCTGGCCCCTGAAGGTAAATTACAATTTCAATTCAATACCTTCAATTTTTTTTAGATGTAAATAAAATTGTGGTATATTTTAACATACTTGAAACTTTTGATTATAGGTTGACTGACACGTCAAAGGAAACAAAAGAAAGGCTTTCCAAATGTGGCCAACATAGGCTAAGCCAGGGCGGCTACTTGAAGTTGCAGTCACAAATTGTAAGTACCGAAATATTTTTTTTGTATCTCCTTCAAAATTTTAGGTAATTGCAACGAACAACATTAAAAATACATATTCTTATGCAATACAGAGTGACAAGTTTGGTACTGAAACCATGGAGGAAGACCTCCATCTTGGATACAAGTATGACTATAAAGCTGTAGTTGAACACCGAAAACGCTTGGGGCAGTTACCAAGAACCACTTTCAAGGATAAGGTAAATAAAATTCAATCCAAATTAACCTTTATTATTAATATAATAAAATCATATTTGATATCATCGATAAATTTAATGTTTTACAACTTTGTTTTAATCAGGGGAGCAACACTGTCAACAAATGCACTAGTATTGGAGAGCAGTGCATTGATAGCGGTTTGCAACTAGAAGATGGTTCTCCCATGCAGTTCCATTACCCTGGGGTGTAGTCCCATGATGGTGCTACGATCAAGCTGGCACATGACGATAATATGATTGTATTTTAATCATATACTTAATAATTTCGTAGTTATACATTTTGTACTTCTATTTTTTTTACTTATACATTTATGATTGTCCTTATAAAGTTTGCAGTCTCAATGGAAGTGAATGTTGTACTTGAGGGTCGTATAGTTGAAGAGGAACACGTGGGGGAAACCATTCCAATGGTGTCAACCAATGCACTAGGTAAATAATGACATTGCAGGTGTTTTTTTTTAATATTACTGAACTAGTTCAATGATATTTAAAAAATGGCCATCTAAATTATATATATATATATTTTGTAGGTGATGCCTCATAATAGCGGCCTCCATTACCCCGTGAGTACCCCGTGACTAGGCATGCTCTGCGTGAGAGGACACAATCACAATCAGATTTTGAAGAGCACCCAGAGAACGAAGACATTGATATTGATGAAATGCTTAGGTACTATAGATCTAAGAAGAGGCTGGCTAAAAGTACTAAATGATTATGTACATGAATATTTCAATAACTATTTAATATAAAATCTATTTTCTATAAAATTATTTTTTTTACATGTTGGGTCGCCAAAATGCCATTATTTTACCAACCTTTTACTTTACTTTTCACCATATTCTGCTTTCCCGTAGCCTTACATTAAGACCATTTTCATGATTACATATGAGTTTAGACCTATTGTTTTACAAAGCATTCATTTTAGTATTTTGAGTGAGTTTATGATTAAATATTGGAAAAATAACATGTTTTCACTTATATATCAAAGTGGGATGAGTTCTATGATTTTTACATGTGCATTTTAATACTCCAACCAAGTCGTATGATGGAATAGAATAAAGGCTCTTTTCACATCAATTTCTATTCTCTAGTTTTTAGATGTAAAGTGATTTAGTGTAGTGTATGATATTATGGAATAGTTGTTACTTTGATCTTAGGAGAATTGAGGTCACTCCAAATGGATCAAGGAAAATTTTTATTTCATTGTAAACAATTGTGAATATTGGTATGCATATATGTTTGTTTTTGCTGTAAATATTTCAATAGATTTATATGTTGGGTATTGGGGAATTGAGAGTGATGTGGGGTGGAGGGGCCATAAGAGATTCTGCCTTCACGTGGTTGGCCTTGTTCAATAGAGAATAATTTACTGGAGTCGTTTAATCTTAGAGAAAACCTCCCTCGATTCAATGGAACAACAACAAAGTCAATGTTGACTTCGTTACTGCTACTTGAAATCAAGGGAGGCAGTTTGATCAAATATTAGATGTGTGGCTCCATTAAATTATTCTTGAAACCAAGAGGAGCTCATTCAGGTATGTTCTAACACTCATAAAAATGTATCTTAGAGTAAATAATGTGCTACAAATATGACTTGTATTGATTTTGTAGATATTTATGGAGGTTGAATGATTTTGGTAGGTACTTTAAGATATTTCTTCGTCGATTGAGGGAAGCTCAAGACTAACAGAGGGTCATACAACTGAAGAGAAACACATGGGGGAAACCATTCCACTTGTACTTTTGACCAGTTCATTAGATCAGGTGTGATTGCTCCTTTCAACATAGTTTATATAGCCATCAATTCTAGTTATGTTTAATGTTTATGAATTTTTATGTGATTATTTATTAATGCAGGGTTTTCTATGTGATAATTTATTGAGATATATCATCTGTTTAGTACTTGTCATGTTCTCACCTTACATCCAGTAATGGTAGATACGAGTCCATTTTTATTGAGTGTGTTAGCGCTTGGTAAATTGTTGGGATGAAGAGAAACGACCTACCAAGGTAACATACAAAATAACTTTAAGACTGTAAACTAGCCATTCTAATATAGAGAGGGCTCTCTTTGAGACCTAGTCTCTCATAGTCATTAACTTTGGTTTTTCGGCTAGATTTATATGTTTGAGAAAGCATTTTCTAGTTTCACTGGCAAGGAAAAATGTAGTACTTTGGGCTATGGAGTCTACCCCCTGAAAACAAGAGAAATCAATGACTGGTAAGGGAAGATTTGAGAGGATAACGACTAATAGGAGATGGTCTTTCAGTTTCAATATCGTTGAGTATGATGGAAGAAAGGAGAAACATAAAAAAAATCAGAGCAACATTTAAAGATGAATTATAACTTACTTCGAAGAAAAACACAGAGTTTAAATGGTTGAGTCTAAAGCACCGCACGATGAATTTTAAACCCCTCAAATATTTCCAATTTTAAAAAACAAAACATACATGAATTTGTAGAAAACAAGAAGTACATACGAAGATGTAATCATAATACATCAAACCACCACCATTAGAATATTTTCATCAAAGATTCAGGACCTCTGCATTATATTTCCATCATATTCAAAGATTACATTCAAGAGTCCTCTGTCTACACTACGTTTCCAACCTGGATTGCATCGAAAAGATACAATATATAGAAAACTAATTCCCTCTTGGCCTACTATGCCTCAAACTACTTTCCCCTAGAATCTCAGATTCAGTTACATCCCCCTCGAACAACTTTTTGTATAGAGTTTACCAAAAATAGAAACCCGATTGTGCCCAATCATAACATAACTGACCCATATGTCTCAATCATTCAGTCATAACTAAGATTTGGTCATCAGGTTGGGATAAATTGACGTTTTCTTTCAAGAGGTGCCCGAATAATTGACTGTATTGTTGGAAACTCTGTCACCTTTGTATAACAGGCTCTCGTTGTTGCTGCGTGATCATTGGATATAGCATGCATGTGGCGATTTGGTGTAGCATACGTTTGTTTGCGATTGCTCATGCAAGTCCAGGTGGCAGCAATGATTGGGGGACCACACATCTCTTCCAAAACTGACATGCATTTCATTTATACTTGCCCTCACTAGTAGGTAAGTTTACAACATCTCTGCGATGAATATTCACTGTGCATGTGTTGTGTCAGATTTCTTTTTACCGAAAGAAAATAGGATATGCACGGAGGAAGATTCCATGCCACGATAAAAAAATACAAAATGGGGTTGTCTTACTCATGCCTCCGACCTCACCTTCAACCTTAAAAATATGAGAGTTTTTCTAAGATACAAGTTGTTGGACACACCTACCACACTTAGAGGGGGGGTGAATGAGTGTGGGGCTCTTTTTCCCAAAACTTCCCTCTTGCAAAAAACTTATCAATTAGCATTCAACATTTATTCATTACCCATTGCTGTCATTTATAACCAGTTAGATGTAGGCACATATCAACAACATATATTAACAATATATCATCAACAAGTCATCACCACAATGAACACAAAGAACACATGATGTATGTACAATTTTCTTTTTATTATGGACTACAATCCTTGGGGTTTATCAACAAAAACTGAATAGAGTACAACTCTACAAGAGCAACAACTCTATATGCAAGACTCGGCTTACATTCTTAGCACCAAATGAGATGAGGCAACAATCCTCAACAGATATCAATCTGTCAATAGGTACATGACCTATCAGTAGTGCAACTCGCATGTGCATGCGTCCTGGATCACTACAGCCCACGTGTGAATGCGGACAGTGTATAATGCAACAAGTGTATGCTTCTAAGCAACTAGGGTTTTTCTTTTCCTCACATGCTCAGATCCTCTGCAACCTGCAATCACTTTCTCTTCTGTCTTCCACTGTCCAAATTGACCCACATCCAGTCACAACACATTCAAGCTCTCCAATAGCTTTCTCATGCTCCATAATAGATCAATATGAATGCTATCTCAATCATGTATAAATAACTAGTATACCATAGCAATCATGTCACTACTGAGTCACAAGAGTGATGCTCACTCCATCAACCAAATAAATTAAACTGAGACACATCATAGAAGCCATACCAAGAATGCCCTAAGCATTCACAACATATCAAACAATAGTATCTATCAAGACAATAATGTAACCATACCAGTGTCTTAGTGATAGATCTGAGGCCATAGAATTCAGACTTGGAACCTGCCTCATCATCCAAGAATTTGGCACCAGCTCAAACAAAAATATCCATGACTTTATTAAGTCCATGCTCCCTGTACACAGTCATCCCACATGTACACTCACCCTATACACAACCAACCCATGTGTACATGCACCCTATACACAGACAGCCTGTGTGGGCATCAACAAATAGGGTTTTCTGTGAATCCGAGAATTTTTCCATCAAGATCTCTGACATTGCCGAAACTTTGATGCATCCATGAGATCCTCCTCTCCCTCTCTTCCTCAGAATAGATCTTCAATCATGCTCAAGAGATCCATACCAATAAGATGCTCTCACAAGAATCTCTCCATCAATACTCCACAAGATAAGAAGCTCTCCATTTATCCACAAAAGGATTCTCACCAAAATGTACATTTTACAAGAGATCCTAGCTTCTTATTTATATTTTCATCTTCTAGGTCACTTAACCCATTTTTAGGTTACTGAACCCATTTCTAGGTGCCTTAACCTATTTTCCTTATTTTAGGGTTAACCACTTTCCATGAATAGAAATTTCTCCAATACTTTATCATTTAAATATTCCTTCTTGATTTTGTCACTTTACTTTATCATTTAAATAACGATTTCTTCTTTTCAAGCACTTTTACTTCTTTGACCTTTTGGGGCTTCAAGCCATCATATGGGGGTCCTCCAACTTCATAAGGCCATAACTCTCAGACCATGAGGAGTTATGTGACATTCCACATACCACCGGAAATGGCATGACAAGCACTATCCATCTAGGATAGTTTCACCAACAACTTCATTGATCTTCATCTCATTATTCCACATACAAGCATGGGTCCTCCAACCATTCTCTTAGGATAAATCAATCCGTAAAGCATCTTCCCATGAGGGTTTTCACCATAAGGGGACCACTTCGGAGTTCATCAATTTGTGCACCTTATCAACCATGATAAGACACTAATGATTCATCAATTCACCACTGGATCATATATATCAACTATGCAACATGTATCAATGAAAACTCATCGATCCATCTTCATCAATGCATCATATCAATGATCCATCTTTATCAATTGGTTTCTACTTGGACATATATAATTCTCATCAAGGGCATCATCCATCTTTATCAATTGGCTTCCAGTTGGACATATATCATTCTCTTCAAGGACATCATATCAATCAATTACTTGACATCAATCAAACCAAACCATTTACATCAATGACATATGATCCAACAATCTCCTAGATAATCAAACCATTTGCATCAATGACAACTTGATCCAACAATCTCCCCCTTTGGCATTGATGACAATACCAAGATTGATGTCAACTCCAATTACCAATTATTGATGTCAACATGAAGACAAGGTATGTTGTTCATCAATAGTTAATGTGACTATCTCTCCACATCAATCTCTCCCCATCAATAAACATCAATCACATAAATGTGATTATCTCTCCCCCTTTGACATCAATGGAAAAGGGCCATTCTCCTCTTGGAAATGCCCCCCCTGTCTTTTTTCCGCTTAATAATCTATCCCCTTTTGAACAAGGATATCAATATGATGTAATGCTGAAAATACATCGAACATACCCCCCCTGTGACCATCAATCCCCCTGGAATTATGCTTCTGTGCTCTTTCTTCAAATATAGGTCTCTTTTCTAGGTATGTATTTGATAAATATCTCCTCCTAGAATCATATGAAGAAGAATGACCCCCCCTAAGGGTATGTCTCCCCCTATCTTCTCTACAAGATGAACAATATGCTACCATATGACGATCCTTAGACATGTGCATGCATCAAACTTGTGCCATACCATACATCATGAAACAAAAGATATGTCATCAATGAAATAGAAAATCATGAACAATATATCCACCAAGTACATCATGTACCAAAATGTGCCCACCATGCAGAACACCCATGTACATCAACCATGTACATCAACAATGTGTCAAAATATATCATCCATGAAATGTATCCACCATATGCCAACATGTGCATCTACCAATATGCCAAACAAATACCATCCATGAGTGTACCATCATGCATCATTACTTGTACCAAGCAAGTATTTCAACCATGCATCAATAAGCTAAGACTCCCCAATGATGTACAACATAGCTATCAACTTCAACTCACCAAATACATGTCTCAATGTGTAGCCCATCCACATAAAAAATCCATGCACCATGATATCATGTGCTTCCAACATTACATCATAAGATATATCAATGAAACTTCAAAAAGTACCAACCATGTACTCCAATAGATCAGCATCAAACCATACTCATGGGTTAGTTCCATGCACCCAAGATTTATTTTTATTATACCATTATGTGATCTCACCATGAAAACCTGCAGCAAACAGTGTTAGAACCCGCAATAAACAATGTCAGACTCTGCAATACAGAGTTATACCATCACATCAAACTCCAAGCC
>CBVK0100286148.1:0-23322 GCA_900067695.1 Picea abies | reverse complement strand
TGTGTCCAGACTTAATTTGGAAATTTGCAGTCTGTTAAGGATTATTACTTGACTGTATCATTCTTTGTTGTGGGAAGTATTTATTCCTTTGAAATCTTAAATGCTCATGTCTAAGTCTTAAGGAACAATTTACAGCTTTGTGACCAAAGCTAGAATAGTAGAAACAATAGCCATAGAAAAATTCTTTGTACCTAGAAAATGGTTGCCTTCTTTGAGAAAATCGATATCTTTATTGTTGATTACGTCTTTCAGCAGAGAGAGCATTGTTTCTTCATTCTACAGATTCAATCCTTGTACCTTTTTATTTACTCATCCTGGGCAGCTGATTGTCTTCCTTTATTTCTGTAGTTTTCTTATTGTCATTGGTTGTACTTTTGACAAACTTGATGGGTTCTTCATTTCCTGGCTTCCCATTGCTTGATCCCTCTTCATAACCCAAACCAGTTTTCAGTTTTGGATTCATTTGCTGATTCAGAATGGTGGCTAATCCTTCTGAGGCTTTGATACTCGACAGATTCTGATTATACAAGGCTTGAAATTTCTCCATTTCTTTCCTTGTTTTCACTACTTCTTGTTCTAATGATTCACATCTTGTCTTCTTTTCTGATAGTTGTTGATTCAGAATCTCTTCAATTTTCTTTGCCTCTTCCAATTCTACTTTTAGTAGGACAAGGTCTTCACTAGGTTCTTGACTATCTTTCTCGAACTGTATCAACAATTGTCTTTGCTTTTTGTTCTTGATTCTTAGTCTGTCAATCTCTTCCAATGAACTGATCAGTTCTCCTTCCATGTCAACCACAGCTTCTTCATCATTCTCATCACTGCCTGTGATTTTATTATCATAATCCTCTTTTTCCATAAGAATGAAGTCATTTACCTTATCTTCATAGGAAGAGTCACTATCGGTGTCTTCTGAGGAGTCATCATTGTTTACACATAAACTTTTCTTTTTATCAAATCTCCTGGATTTGTGCTTCTCTTCACCTTCATAGTTCTGATCATGTTTCTTGTGTGACATTTATTTGCAAAATGACCTATCCTTCCACAGTTAAATAATTTGAAAGGCAATTTACCTTTGTATTTGCCTGATCCCTTCTTCAGTCTCTTCACAAATTCTTCTTCAATTTCATCAGGCTCAGAATCCTCATTCTTGTCTGCTTTAAATGATGCTTCTCTGGAGGTGGGTTTATCTTTAACTATTCTCATTTCATATGCAGTCAGTGTTCCTAGAAGTTGATCAAACTGCAAGGTTTTTAGATCATTAAGTTCTTCTATAGCAGAGACCTTCGGGTTGAACCTATCTAGGAGATATCTCGTGATTTTCTGAACTAAATAAGGTTCCCCAATTGTTTCACCAAGTGCCTTCATTGCATTTACCATTTCTTCTACTCTCAGAAAGTATTTCCCAATCGTTTCATATTCCTTCATCTTCAGTTGTTCAAACTGTATTTTGTAGGTTTGAAGCTTTGCATCCTTTACCTTCTCATTACCCTCATAATTGCTAATGAGTTTGTCCCACATTTCTTTGGCAGTTTCTAGGTGCATAACTTTTACGAATTCTTCTTCTGCAAGCCCACTCAAGATAGCATTCATAGCCTTAGTGTTGAAGCTAAATTATAGTTTGTCATCCTTATTAGCTAGCACAACTGGCTTTACATACCCAGTATCTACCACATCCCAGACATCTACACCTAAATCCATTATGTAGGTTCTCATTCTAACTTTCCAGAAGGCAAAGGGGCCTTATTGGTTGAATTTCCTTCATGGCTTGACATGTTTAAGCTCTAGGATCTACCCTTAGATAAAAGGGGCTGGATCTGATACCAATTGTTGGACAACTGAGAGGGGGGGGTGAATCAGTTGTTACCGTGCTTAAACAATTACGCTTCTTTTAAAATCTTTACAAGGCACTCAATGATGATCACAATAATGCAGAGAAATAAACAAAGGCACATTCAGCATTAGTCACATATATGAGAAAGACAGAGACAGATAATTTCTGAGGAAACCCATACAGGGTAAAAACCTCCTTTTCTTTATATGATAAGTATTATCTACATTCTTTACATTATCATACATATGAGCACCAACTCATTGTGAGGCTACAACCTCTGTTTTTGCAAGCTACAACTTGCTGAGAGCACTGACTCTCTATTTTCTCTAGCACCCACTAGAAGGAAGCACCAACCCCCTGGTTTCTCTAGAACCAACTAGAAGGAAGCACCAACTCCCTGGTTTCTCTAGCACCAACTAAAAGGAAGCACCAACTCCCTGTGTTCAAGCACCCACTTGAACCTTTAAGGACACCAGTCCTCCCTAGCACCTCCCAACCACATTGAATAATAAATTCTTTGTTACTGAAACTTATTACAGCAATATAACATTATTCAATGGCTTACCAGCCTGATTGTTGTTCTGTTACGCTACTCTGCCCTATCTGCATCAGTGTCTTCTGCACGCCCCTTGCACTTTCTGTTCTTCTACCTTTTATACTCTCTGCACCATATCCCTTTGATGCAACCTTCCTCTACCATGCATCTCTACTCCTACGCTCTGCCTCCTTACTCACACTTGAATCCTCCATCACAACAACAACACCCATCTCTTCTTTGTTCAACATTCTTATAGTACCCGTGCTCCTTGTGCATGCAATATTTTCCATGGCACTGCATGCTCACACCGCGCCCAATCTACAGCACATCTCGAGTTATTTTCTTGATCATCACAACTCTTCAGCTTCTCTGGTGGTTCCCGCCACGTGTTCAGCATCACTGGGTGTTCTGCTAAGATTCCTCAGCCTCTCTGGCAGTTGAGACTCCTCGTCTTCTCTGGCACAGTCGAGCTTATGCCTCCTGTTTCAGTTACAGGCTTCAAAGCTCATCCATCTGTCAACCCTCCTAAGCATTGTCTTGCTTCACTGGATGAAGCTTAGAGACTCTTCATATTCTTTGGCGATCACACATAGGTCTCTTCTAATTCTCTAGCAGAGACCATCAATGATTTCTAGCAGTTACACTGCGACATGCTACAGTAGCCCTCCGATATTGTTCTAATTCACCTACACCGTTGGATTGATTCCATGGGATTTTGCATTCATTTCAGAATTTCGGCATTTGGCAATTCGGCATTCATGTGACCATGCATCTTGACATTCCCAATCGTGATCCCTAAAACGGAGCTTGGTTGCTCTATATATTTCCTCCATCTCTCGCTGATGTGACCAAGGGTTGTGACCACAGCCTTATGCATAAGGCGCTTTCGCACTTTTTCATTTCGTGAGTCTGGAGATGAGACATATCGACTCTCCAAGTAGTGATCCCTGATACTCCGAAATGGCGTGGGATCAATGGTCCTGATCAACACTTGATCTGACGGCTCAGATCATTTTGCGATTTCGCATATCGCGATTTTGACATTCCTGTGATGAATGTTCTTGATGCTTCCAACTCCCGATCCATGAAACTCCGAAAGGGATTTGGATCAATGGTCCACATAACCCCTAGAGATGGACGGTTGATGGGATTTCGACGTTTCACAATTCGACATTTCGGGACTCCTGATGCTGAGAGTTTCCTGACATCTCTATCTCCCGATTTCCGAAACTCCAAAGTGGTGTAAACCTGCTGACGTCACACGTGTCAAATACCTGCCACGTGTCACCCTAATTCGTGAATTACATGTTCTTGAAATGTTGAATCAGTCTGACACTTTTCATTACCTGGTTGTGCCACGTGTTCCTAGCTGACGTGGTTTGCTGACGTGAGTTGGATCGACGGTCCAGATCACATCTTGATCTGACGGCTGCGATTAAATCGCAATATCGCATATCATGATTTTGGGATTCCTGTGGTTATTATTCTTTGACATCTTCAACTCTCGATCCATGAAACTCTGAAATGGACTGAGATCAATGATCCAGATCAAACCTTGATCTGATGGCTCAGATTACGTCGCGATTTCTCGTATCGCGATTTCGGGATTCTTGTGATTGATATTACTTGACATATCCAACTCTCAATCTGCGAAACTCTGATATGGAGTTGGATCAACAGTGTATATCACATCTTGATCTGATGGCTGTGGTTAAGTCACGATTTTTCATTTTGTGATTTTGAGAGGTTAGGGAACCCCGTTCCTTTGACTCTCCAGTCAGTGAAATGTTGATCTGTGTCCACGTGTCCTGCCTGAAGATGGACGGTCCTCCTTATTTTGGGATTTTGTGAGCCCTCTACTCCTTGCACTTTAAAGAGCGTGCAGGTTCTCCTCGATCCAATGGTGGTCGGACCCTACACTCTGATCTAACGCCCAAGATCTATTCTCCATATCTGCGTGCTCCTCTTGTCTACATTAAGATATGACGGTCATTGGGAATTCAGTATGGGATCCAATGATCACTGACGCTTCTCCTCTGAGCTTATGCATCCTCCTTACTTGGAAGAATTTCTAAGTGTCAAAGGCCTCGACCTTTGATCCACCTGTGATCCTAAGTATTCTATCTCCCTTGAGCTTTAGTCATGAGTTATCCTCATCCCCGGTGCACACCTACGCACTGCATTCAACTCTGCGCTAATACCTCCTGAGCTTACTTTGTTCCTATTTTTCCATCGATGCACACTCTGATCCTGCCATCAATGACAAGTGCATACTGCCTATAAATCATGCCAACCATCCTCTGCACTATCTCTTCTGATCTTATCAAGCTTTCTCTATAGCATCTTCCCAACCTACTTCTGATGCCTGTCTATTACATTCTTCCTATACTCATGCCATCTTCACTGTTGTACTTTCCATCAATGACAAGCATACGCTACCTATTAAACATTTGCCAACAAAGAGATCAGATCTAGCATTCATTCACATTACTAAGCACTAAGTTAGTATACCAAATGCATCATACATAAAGATATCGACACTAAACATAAATCACATCGCTAACATACAACAATAATGCAAAAAGAAACCATAACACAGGATATACGTGGTTCACCCCAGTGTGGGGCTACGTCCACCAACTTGTCTTCTTCTTTATTATCTTCTGTCAATCTCCTTACATGCACAAAGCCTCAGAACCCACTCCGCATAGGACATGAGATCTACATGCACCTCGCTAGATCCTGCTTCCCCGAGCTAGGTTTAACCACAAATCCTTCTTACTGTCTATACACAAGCTTCTTACAATCACTTTCACTTAGCTCTGCAAGTTATTAACACATCCAATGCAAAAAGCATCCACAACTATTCACACTTAGCACATTGGCCTCTTCCTACATCGCCTAGATATCTATTTATACATTACAAAATGGGCCTAGACATGGGTAAACCCATGGGCTGACATCCCATACCCATTACATAAACCCTAATCCCAAAAACTTCCCTAAAAAAGAGGTCGAGATCCTGTGATCTTTGCTTTGACTTGTGCTCTGCCTTCGACCATCCTTTCGAAGTCCCAAAACATGAACAAGGATCTCCAAAAATTTGTCAAGGGCCAACAGCCCCCCAACACTCACCTTTGACTCGTCCCAAGTCACTCTGGTCTGGGTAACTCTGCCTCAAAAGCCTCGATCTTGGCTCGAGCTGATTCAACTTGTTGTTGTGTCAAGGCCTCTTGCTCGACGAACTCTTGAATAACTTCCTCGTTCATAGGTCCTTCTAAGCGTTGTTCTACCAAAGTGACTACTTGTTCTAGATCTGCTCCTCGGCCTTCAATCTCCTCAAAAAGTAGGCAAGCTGCATATTGGACTAGCTGGAGCTTTTGAGTCACCTCCATGACTTTTCTTTGTATGGCATGGACCTGCTGCTGAGTCATGTGTTGTTCTTGGGATCTTTTCATCCTCTCAACTATTGATAGGAGTTTCAATTGCACTTGTACTATTGTTGCTTGCCTCTTTGCTTCCTGGAGTTGCGACTCAAGTGTATTCAGTTCAGTTTCCTCGGTAAGGCGCTCATAAGTCTGTGCACTATGACTGCTTAGTTTTTTACATTGCATGGCTAATGCTTTGATCCTTTCAACTGCGCTCTGGGCAATTTCTTCTCTCTGGTCTCGCACTTCCTGTGGAATTCTTGGCACTATTTGTAGCTCTAGTTCTGTGACCCTATGTTGAAGCTGTTGAATGGCTTCTGCAAGCTTCGCGACTTGATTCACTTCCAAGTCTTCTTCCATTTTCTCCAAGCTTGTCATAGAGCGAAGTGCTCTATTGACTGCTTCTTTAACTCTAACCTTCTCCACGATTAGTTGTTCTTTCTTCTACTGGATTTGCACTTTATTTTCTTTGAACTTGGTTTGGAGGTCGTCCTTCTCCTGCTGTGCAAAGTGATGTTGCTCTATGATTTCCTCTTGTGCTTGCTTCAGGGCCACTGTGGCCTGTTCTTTTTATTCCTGCACTCAACGAAGGTGAGCTTAGGTTACGTCAACTATTCTGTGAAGTTGGGTAGGCTCATCTCCCAAATATGGTTCTTCTAGTGGCGGGGGCGTAGTGTGCACTACACAACTAGAGTGAAGGGCTTGTTGTACTCCTCTCAGCTCTGTCTCAATTATATCATACATGGCTTCTTGTTTGTCTTCAGTTCTCTACAAAATATCTTCTGAGGCATCTGGTACATCTACAATAATGAAGTCGAAGTCATCAACTATGAGTATAGTCTGCAGCTTCAGCTTACCTTCTTTGGACTTCTTACGTGATGTAGGTTTCAAGGGGGAAACCTTTCTTTTCTTGGATGTCTCTGTCTCTTCAAGGGGGTTCCTAAGTGGTGTTACTTCACCTTTCTTATGCTTGTCTTCTTCCCCTTCTTTTTCTTCTTTGTCCACTTCGTCGTCTCCTCCTCTGCTAGGTGAATCCGATGCAGTCTCTTCTGATGTGTTGTGTATTTCTTGTACATCTTCCTTCTTTTTCTTCCTACTACTGTTGCGTGCATCATACTCTTTGCGATTAACCATCGGACTTCCAATGAGGTTGGGATCAGACAGTGTTACCTGGTCAAATGGTATAAGGAACTCTACGGCCCATTCCTTAGTGATTTCTTCCAGGGCCTCCTCTCTTAGCTTGTAGTAGGATTGAATCTCTTCTTTACTTTCATCTGTGCACACAATAATATAAATAAAATTCCTATCTGTGTGGAGCTTCATAAGGGGCCTGAACCTATCCAGGGTATTCGGCGTCATACGTGGGAAAGACTCAATAGCCCTCTTCAACTGTAGGTAGTATGTATGGAATATAGCGTTTGAGTTCCATTGTTTCCCCATATCGCTCAAATACCAGAGCATTGCGAAATTTGCAGCTATTGGCTCGAATGCTTCAATGTCAAGGAAGGTCGTACCTTCCAAAATTTCCCAAGCAGTGGATGCAATGAGGATCAAAAACTAGCTAAAATGGAACTCATGACCCTAATCCTGAGCTTCGTGACAATACAATTCTAACCGATTGACTAGGTAACTGGCCCAGTTCATCTGTAGTCCTTCCACACATTTTCTTGCGAGGTCAACGACAAACCGTATGACCTACGTGGGTCTGTTCTTTCTTACTAGCTTACCAGCAATCAATTGGCAAGCAAGGTTCACTGCACCATTCTGAATGGAGGCTACCTTGTAGCCTCACATCCCTTTCTTTACATCGTCGTAAGTGTCTTTGATATTATGTGCTAGGGTGTAGTCTGCAACCTTCCCTGGATAAAAGTCTTGCGGGTCTGGTCCCTGCATTCTCAATCCAGTGATCCTATGGATCAACGTTGGATCAATGGTGATGCATCAGTCTAACCATATATACCCACCATGGAAGCATGATAACAGGAGCTTAACACACGCGTTAACCTCTTGGTGCCTTCCGAAATGTGGTATCTTCATCACGTTCAAGACAGTGGACCTCGCAATGTCCATAGTCCACGGCTAGGGGATGATCTTTGATTTCTTTCCCTTGGTCTTGGTCAAATATTTGTGAGGTGCAATTATGCCATAGCTCTTGCAATATCCTAGGTTATAGTCATTGATATTCAAGGTTGGAATCCTCTCCAATTGCAATCTGATTGCTTGTATTTCCTTTGGAAGGTATGCAGTGATGACTATGTATTCGAAGTCCCTCGGGACACTGTCACGACTCACCACATTGGCTAGGGGTGGGATGTAGTCGGGTATGATGGATGGAATTAGATTTTCATTTGCCAAGTCATCACGATGCTTGGTTCTTTTCTCGGTCACATCTTGGGATGGTCCAGATCCACGAGTAGTTGATGGGGAGGCTTGCACTCCTCGCGTCGATGAGGCTTGGATGCCTATGGAAATCACCTTCTCGGCCATGATGTCTATTAGAATATATTTAACGACTTTGTCTGCTGCACTAATTTTGTCTGACATGCGCACTCGAGATCTGATATCTCAGGTCGGTGAACAATACTCAATGTAACAGAATGGATGGTGAGGTCTCAATGATCACTATGCAAAGTTAAATAGTTTTTTGTGGGCTCGGATAATCAAAATTGGAAAAAGTATTCTCGATGAAACACTCGATGGGATAAACAGATATCATCGTAACGGTTTTTTTCAACGGGTTGCAAAGCCTTATTCAATGCATTTCCATCCATTATGGCACGGTCCCAATGGTCCAATGGAGAACTTTCGAGCCATAACTGCTTTTCTAACCTTTCGGGAGTGTCAATCGAATGCTCATAATGCCGCCAACGGTCATATTGCTCTACCATGGCGAAGTGCCAATTTGTGTTGTACTGATATTCCAGCGAAGTTCAAATTCTGGAAACCTTCCTTCTGTGAAGTTCTTTCTGGAGCTTCTTGCAATTTTTCTAACTTTTCCCTCTTCTTAGTGAGATTTCTGGCCTTCTTTCCTGTGATCTGAATGACCGGTTTCCTCTTTCCATTATCTTTCTTATCTCCTCTTGGAATGATAACTTCGCACTGTGGAGGGTCTTTCATAGGATTCAAAGGTAATACTTCTTCTCTTTCTGGGGTAGGTGCTCTACTCTCTTGTATAGATAGGTGTCTCCAGTATTCTTGTTCCCTTTCAACTTCGACATTCATATCTTTGGTCTTTAGTAGCTTTGACTGGTTCTCTTGTTCTTCCAGTAAGTGTGCTATTCTCCTATCCATGAAATCTCTTAGTTCTCTCCTTTTATGTTCTAGATCCTCCTCTTCTTGTTTCCTTCATATCTGATCTTTCTCAATCCATGTTTTTCCTAGAAAGATAGCAAATGGGGAACTGTTCTCAACAAACTTAATGATCTCAAATTCTTCTTCTATCGAAGTGCCATGAGAACTCATAGATGTTTGGGTAAGTCTTCCACATAGGGTTATCATCTTTCCTCTAAATAATAATATTCCTCCTAATGAAGGAACCATAGCATGACTTCCCAAAATTTCCCAAGTTCTTTCTGTCATGATATTCACCTGTGTTTCCTCATCCAAGACACAGTCTATGTCGAAGTCTCCTATTCTTGTTTCTATGTACTCTTTCTCTTTTAAGACCTCTGATAAGTTGATATTTCTATGGTCATTCAAGGTTTCTTTCATCTATAGTAATACAATCTTTGATTCTTTATGGGGTTTTGTCATATCCTTAGTTTCTTGTTCGGTCTCATAGTTTTCTTGTTTTATATTCATCTTTTCAACTTTAGCAATCATTCTACGACAATCCAAAACTTCATGGTCCATAGATTTACAGCAAAGACAACTAGGCTTTCTACCAGGGCATTCCTTAGCAAGATGTCCCGGTCTTTTGCAACTGTAACAAAGAGTTAATCCTCTCTTTCTCTTAAATGATCCCCAACCTTTCCTGTACTGCGTACTAGGATCACAGTAACTAACCTGCAAAAAATTATTTCTAGGATCCTACATCCATTTGTTAGTCCAAACATTATTTCTATGCATAGGGATAACATACCTTTCATTATTATTAGATATATTCATATCAAATATTCTTTCTTCTAACTATGCCCTAGTTTTTAGATTAGGAAAAAAATTATCAAACACACCTAGATCCATTATTTCGAAACAAAAATTTTCACTTATATTACCTTTCTCAGAGAACAAAGCTTCAATATCTTACCTCTTTTCTTCAAATCGGACTTCTCTTCTCAACACGGAGCTTCGCAAGTCAATGTTTCACACTAAAGAAACAGATCTACACATAGAGCTTTATTTTCTTCAGTTCCCAGCAATCACAGTTTCAGTTCCCAACAACGGAACCATTTTTTGGAGAAGGGGAAAACCTGGGGTTCAACTCTTCAACAACGCACCAACAAAACTCTAACTACCAGCCCTTTTGGAAACACCTATGAAGTACATGAAGTCTCACCCGAGGTAGAGGCAGGGGTGGTTGCATGACTCAAATGTCTGCAACCTATATGGGACACATATCTTTGATTGCAACTTAACAAAGCACTTAGCAGTTAACATTCATCAGTAATTAACCCTTATTCACATCGCATATCCAAACCCTAATTACAGATCAATGCAATATTCAACCAGATCTAACGCATCTAAGCACTTAGCATATGGAAAGATATCAGATCTAGCACTCATTCACATTACTAAGCACTAAGATAGTATAATAGATGCATCATACATAAAGATATTGACACTAAGCATAAATCACATCACTAACATAAAACCATAATGCACAAAGAAACCATAACACAGGATATATGTGGTTCACCCTAGTGTGGGGCTACGTCCACCAATTCTTCGTCTTCTTTATTATCTTATGTCAATCTCCTTACATGCACAAAGCCTCAAAACCCACTCTGCATAGGACAGGAGATATGCGTGCACCTCACCCGATCCTCCTTCCCCAAGCTAGGTTTAATCACAAAGCCTTCTTATTGTCTATACACAAGCTTCTTACAATCACTTGCACTTAGCTCTACAAGTTCTTAATACATCGCATGCACAAAGCATCCACAACTATTCACACTTAACACATTGGCCTCTTCCTACATCACCTAGATATCTATTTATACATTACAAAATGGGCCTAGACATGGGTAAACCCATGGATCGACATCCCATACCCGTTACATAAACCCTAATCCCAAAAAATTCCCTAAAAAAGGGGTCGAGATCCCATGATCTCTGCTTCGACTTGTGCTTCGCCTTCGACCAGGCTGTCGAAGTCCTAAAACATGATCAAGTATCTCCAAAACTTGGTCAAGGTCTAACACCCGTGGTTCTACAAAATGAAATAATTCTTGACTCATGGATCATCCCCACATTATTTGGATCCCAAAAAGAAAAGGGCCCTAAGGTTCAAATATTCTCAATATGATCTTATCCAGGGAATTCTATGCAGAAAAAACTATGATGGCATATTCCTAAGATATGTTGAGAAGAGAGATACTGAGAAGGTCCTATCTAAACTCCATGATGGACCATCTAGAGGACACTTCAGTGGAGATACTACTACACATAAAATTCTCAGAGCTCATTACTACTGACCCTCCTTGTTTAAGGATTCTGACATGTATGCGAGGAAATTCCAACAATGTCAAAGTCACAAGAATATAGAAGAAATCTACATTTCCCCTACAGCCAATGATCGTCGAATGACCATTTCAACAATGGGGACTAGACATAATTAGGGAAATCAACCCTAATTCTTCCCAACTGCATAAATACATCCTGATTTCCACTAACTATTTTACCAAATCAAGCGAGAAGATCCCTTTGAAGACTTAGATGAAAACCAGGTGACTTTGTTCCTTGAATCTCATATCATCACCAAGTATGGAGTTCCTGAGTCATTAGTCTTTGATAATGAAAAATATTTTTCCCCTCTGAAATTGACTGAATTTTTTCTTGAAAGAAATATCAAAGTTAAATATTCAACAAATTATACCCACGAGTGAATGGATTGGAAAATTCTACTAATAAAAACCTCATTAACATTCTCAAGAAGACTATCAAGGACCATCAAAGAAATTTTCACCTTGTGTTGCAAAACGCCCTCTGGGATGACAAAGTAACCCCTAAGTCATCCATCAGTAACTCCCTTTTCTTCCTAGTCTATGGATAGAAAACCACTATACCTACCCACACCTTCCTACCAACCTTGCAATTATCCCAATCCACCCGAGATGAGGCTTGACCAGCGATGCAAGAGAGGTTAAACATGTTATTAAAACTAGAAGAAGAAAGGGAGAAAGCTAAAATGAACTTAACTCACCATCAAGAAGTAATCAAAAAATGGTTTGACAAATTGATTGTAGGTAATAAATATTTTCAGGAGGGAGACCTCATACTCAAGTGGGAAAAAACTAATGAACAAAAGGGAAAACACACCAAATTTTAGAAGCTATGGCTCAAACCCTATCTGATCCACCAGAAAATAGGTCCAGGGACCTTTAGACTTAGGACACTACAGGGAGAGGAGGAGGAGCTCCTTGTCAATGGTCAAGTCCTCAAAAAATACTTCTCCTAATCACCCATGGTGATTTAGTTCTGTACATAGTAGGAATTTCTTCAATTTTATTTCCCTTGTTTCTGTTATTTTCACCCCAATCGTTATTTTTATTTATTTTTTCCCATTTCACTTTTCCCTAGAATTTTTCTTCAATTTTCCTCTTCTCTTTGAACAATTCATAATAACTATCTATTCACCACTCTGTATCAGTTCCTCCTCTCAACCAAAACCCTAAATGGTTCAATCCATGCAACCACCTTGTTATTTGGTATCTTCCACTCAACAATAATCAAGCAACCTGTAACTCAATGTTTTCATCATAAAAGATGATGGTACAGAAAAGAGGAATTGGTTCACTCAGGCTAAGAGAAATCATATGACCCACAAATTCAATACCTTTTGATATTTCCTATCAGTCATCTTTATTATGTGTGACCACTCTCACCATTTTCCCGTGATCTACTCAAGTTTTCTGAATTTCTCTGAGTTCGATGTCTTCTACATACATCCAATGGTATTACCCATGATTACCTTGAATCTACTCTATCAATAACTCATGTTTAGGAACAAATAGGAATGAAATCCAACTGAGAATAACATATCAAAGTAACTCTTGTATCACCCCGCTTCCTACTCGCCTTCACATATGTTGCAAAAGTAATACATAAATCATATATCTAAAACAATGAAGGAAGAGAAACATGAACAAAAGGAAGTTGAAAGCACTACCAAAAGTGTGGGAAGTATGAGAAAACCCGTCGAGGCTATGGGCACTTGCTGGCAGCAGGGCTATGATTTTATGATACCAAGGCATCTTTGTCGGGGCTATGGAAACTCCCTGATAGTGAAGAAATGTTGGGAAAGAGAGGTGAGGAAACAACTACAGTCCTTATCAGTTGATAAGCATTTATCTATTGTGTAATCCTCATGTTTCATTATGAATATTAGATATAATTATCATAAACACCCACTAGAATTATGCAAAAGATCATTAACGATGGGTTTTTCCTCTGACTTTTTCAAGGATGATTTATGTGTAGACCTCAATCTGTAAACTGTATGAACTATTTGAAGGTAAAAACACAATTGATGAGGTTTCAATCTTTTCTTTTAAGCTCAGAGATAACTGGTTCTTCCCGGTAAGCCTCCATTTTTTGTGACGAAACAACAACCCACCTCCCACTTAATTTTTAAATCTTAGTGTGGGGAGACACACTCTTCTTTTTTCATGATACATCACTCTTGAACCTTCATCTATATGCTTGGAATTTAGGCGTTGGAGATAGGTCTTTCAACCACCTTTGACATCCCTTCCTCTGTAGATTTTTCATCGTCGAGCCTGTGCCAAATGATGCTCATTTTCCCCATATTCATATTTCATCACCACCAACGCTTCATAACATCGTCATCAAAAATTAACAATGCCCCATAATCCTCATGCACCTACCCATATTTGTCGACGACGACGCACCCTTTCTCTATCCCAGTCATAGCCTAGCTGACATCATCAAACCTTTTTCTGAGTGATACCTTAGCATTAAATTTTGCATGGGGCTCGTACATCGACCAATGCATAAGTTTATTCCCCTCATATGTGGAAATGTAACATTGGCTAACACTCTACGATGAAATATTTTTGTCGTCAGGTTTTTCTTTGTGCACTCTCTCTTACCTACACTACCTGTCGATGATGACATTTTTTCTTCTCTCTAGTGATTACACATTACTTATCCCATGGACTACAAGAATTGGGTCTTCGCCGATTACTCCACATTGTTGATCTCAGGCTTGGAAAAATAATGGGCCCCTATGACTATCTCGATTTCTTATCAACATTAATGAAGGAAGAATTAACGTCCAACGATTATATAAATGAACGTTAAAAGGAGTTTTCAGTCAATATTAAACTCTGTCATTAAACTTAAGAAACCAATCACGTGTTATTGCCATCGTAGATTGTATATTGCCTTTATCCACACCTCTCATCTCCATCAACTATCGACGATGATGGCTATTCAACTCCTCCGATTTTTTCGAATTCTCCATCACCTTAACGGTTATAACCGCCAATCACCTGCAATTACATTTACTATGATGTGTACTCCTCTGATCGGTTCCAAGCTATTTAACACCTTTATAATTTATTACGCTTGGTTTTGGGGGGAACCAGTGAAACATTTTAAAAGAACTGAGACTTAAGTTTCTTTTCACTTTCTTACTAAGTAAATCGAAAGTCGTCTCTATGTTTTTCTGCTATCTTAGTTTGATTAATCATTGTTCCTAGTATCTAAGTGAGTATGATATAAATTATTCTAGTAATATTTTTTCAACCCCTGATAAGACTCTATTAACTTTCAACTTGTTTGTTTGCACAGATGAAGAAAATGTCAAGGATGATCACCATAAAGGGAAAAATGCATACCTTTAGAATGCATGTTCCAACTTTGTTTCCAGATTCATATAACATTTCTGAAACCAATCTCCATGACAAAATGGAGCACTACCTCAGCTATGTCATGATCCTAGACATGTTTGAGAATGAAAGGTTCCCATCAGATGATCCAAACATTGATTCATATAGGAATATCTGGAAGAGCGGAATATATACTGTAGTCGCTTACCCAGAGTTGTTTCCATACAACAACACAACTAAATGGTGCATCAGATGTCTTCAGAAATTTACGAGGTTGATAGTCAATTCTTTGGGTCCCCCGATCGCCTCATTCAAAGCATAAGATATTGGAGCAAGGTACCAAACTCTAGATCCTACAGTATCCCTAGATGAGTCTTTTCTGGAATAGTTCAGAGTTAAACATGAAGTCTTCAAGACCCTAATGGAAGATTGATTCTATGATAAAGAGTGGTCAGTGAAAAAAGGTGAAAGATATATCCTAGTGTGATATCTCAAAATCCCCTACAAGATGATAAATGCCATGATCTATAGGATCAATGGTGAGGATAATAACACACATTTCAGGATAGAATGATTCTCCATGGCTTACAAGGTAGCCCAAAATGACCAAGCATTCAATTGGGCAACCATTCTCTCATTCAACATCGCACAACTCAACCAGGATCCCAAGAGAATGAAAAATCTTGGCTTCTACATGTCTTCCTATCTTATAGATGCTATATGTGCAACAAACTCATTCCCAACATATAACTAGGCTTGGAATATAGAGAATGGATCGATCCACTCCTACTGTTCTCAATTATGGGAGGTCAACTTCAAGAAGTATTTCTATGAAATATGTGATTACTTCCTTTCCCCCTTACATAAGGTCATCTTTGGTCTCTTCCCACGCATAATTTCTCACAGGGCTCTCAAGGATTTAAAAGAGATAGGGTATTGGTATATGAAGAAGTATTACACTTACATATGACTTTATAGGTCCATGGGAGCACCTCACTTGTTACCCAAGTATGTTCCCAATAATTTGTTGGCCAGGGAGGTTACATACCGAATTGTGGAAAAGGGGGTCACTGCCTACCATTCAAAAAATAACAAAAGGTACTAGCCAATCTTCCCAATCCATTTTGGGTCCTAATATTTAAAGAACAAGAAGAAGGCCGAAAAAGAAGCATAACATATCAAGGGATTGTGCCTCTGCATTGGGGTCCCCAAATCTCATGACCCTCTAAATGTAGTATATGAACACATGAAGGCTGTTAAATTTGCACCACAAACCATGCATGAGGCCCGATTCTTAGAGGATGCTTTTCGAGGTGCACTGAGTTTTAAAGAAGTAGTGGAAAGGATCACCACTAATGTAGCCAAATATAAATTAAGGAAGGATGAATAATAAGATAGAACGTTGAGACTGGAACAGTTTCGATCCTTCCTCCACCAGGACAATGAAAATATAAGAGAATAAGAACAAAGGAAAATAGATATAGAAGTCGAGTTGTCGAGAAAATATGAAGAATATGAGGAGAGATACCAACAAAGGAAGAAGAAAGAAGCCAAAGAAAACCATTACGTGCAGGAGAAAATCCGAAGTAAAGACCCCCCCTCACAAAAATCCAACACAAGTAAAAGAGAACAACAAACACATGACAATCAACATCGGTCACACCAGGAGAGGTCCATGAGAAGAATAAGAAAGATTAGGCCAATAGTACAGAAATCTGAGACACTAGTTTAGTAGGTGTTGATGCTATCATCATTTTAAATCTCGAGGACGACATGATCCATAACCCAATAGAAGAATGCACCCATTTGGCCTCAATTATGGGGATATTATCACTCACCTCATAATGAATTGGTTTCGAAGGAGCAATGGTCTTCATCGAAAATTACTACTACAACCACAAAACACAAGCCATAGAGAAGAGAATGCCCAAGAGAAAAAGGAGAGAAGTCAAAGTGATCCAAGATGTCCCCAAAAGGATCATCAAATGGAAATATGGACCCGACATGAAGGATAATGCCCTGCAAGAATCCTAGACCTGTAGTTCCTTTGCAGGTGTGGACATAGTATTGGTCCATGAGGTCGTAGTGGCACTAGATGCCACAAAATACAGGGTTATAGAGATGGAAATAACCCTAGAAACTATCAAAGAATCTATGGCCAGTGAGCACATGAAATAAATCAAACAAGTAAAGAAAACCTATAACTACCAGATGGAAAGGAAACTCCTGGCACATGAGAAATACCTACAAGCCAAATTTAGTGAGTCAATGTCACTGGCCCAAAAGGCCCATTCTAGCGACATGCAAAAGTTGAAAAAATAGAAAAAACCTGGAGGTCACAAAGCTTAGAGGAGAGTTAGATGAATTAAGATATTTTAATGAAATAGGTGAAGCTGAAATTAGAAAGGTATAGAAGGACATTGACCTCTTGAGGAGGATCATGGAAGAAATTTGGAATTAGACAGTAGTCCTTGAAATCATGAAGGAAAGGGAATTGGAGAAAAATGAAGAAATTTGAAGCACACATAAGAGGTTGTTCGACGTGCTCAATATTAATCTGATGATTAGACATGAACGGATGAAGATAATTGTGCAAATCAAGGAAACACATGAAAAATACCAAAAGGCCCTAGAAGCTTACAACAAAATCACATATTGGCAGGACTCACTGCAAACATTCCTGACTCTAGAAACCCTTCCTACATATTCAGACGAGCGAAGGATCCAAGATCAACAACTCCTGGAGACAAGTATGAAAATGATAACAGATGTTCTAAAGTCTCAAGAACATGTCACTTCATCAAGCATCAAGGTATGGACATCGACAGACAACCTGTTCTCACTGATCGGAATGGACCCCTTGATCCAGGTGGATATTGGTGGCCACCCACCTATTCCAACTGGCTCCTCATGTCCATTTTGATTCAACACGTCTTTCTATATTTCTTTATAATTGTGAGTTATACACTTCTAGGGATTTTTGAAGTCTTACACATTCTCCAGGTGTATACGAGTGGCCTCTCACCTATTCCAACTAGCTTTTTTTTGTTATAGCAAGATTTGCATCACCCTATGCAATCTTGCAAAGAGGGCCTTATTCCATTTCTCCATGCAAACTTAATTTCCCTAATTGATAAATCCAGAGACAAAAACAAATATTTTTCCACTTGTACGCACCTTCCAAGCCATACAACAAGCGTATATGTTGGTTGCTCCACTACAACCCACGTACATCAAGATTTGTGCCAGAAAATCAAAATTAAATGTCAAGTTTCCATGTCATGACAGAATATCTCTTATCCTTGGCCTTCCATATACTGGAAACGTTCTAACTCGGCCCCTCAGCTTCATTTTGAAGGTTATAAAGAAGCCAATTCTGATCTATGGAAAAGAGGAGACAATTCAACTTTGAGAGAAAAGTTACTCTAGAAAATTATTACTTCATTATTGAGTCTGGATCCCTTTGTCCTTTAAGTCTGAACAAAGTGTTCAGCCCCCAAGCTCTTCCCTTATTGATGGAGAAACTCTTTTTCTCCCTTATAGGAGCTTTCCTTTGGTGGAGGATCGAAGTGGTGGAGGCCCAATTGGAAGGAACTCGGTTTCTTGGTTACAAACCGTGCCGATATGGAAGTCTGTAATGTTTCACTTATGTTAATCATTTATTAATAGAAATACTCCTTTCCTATCCAATTGATATCTTGCAAATATATGTATTATGATCCATGGGCATGTTTTTTTTGTATATTGATGGATTATGCTATCTAATGTACTAACATGTTATATCATCACTATATGATTTCTTTTCTTTTTTGTTGAGAACTTGTTGCAGGTCTAAAGCTTTAGGTCAAAGTGCTCAATGGTGGACATCATCAAACGTTTGGACAAGGTAAGCCTCTTTCTTACTTCTCTTGCAAATTATTTTATATAGCATATGTTGGAATTGAGTCAATTTCTAAAGTCATACATGTTTGTTGTGGTTCACCCTAGCCATAGAGAGATTTTCCTCATAAAAATTTTGTATGTTTTCATGTCAGCACATCTTGTTGTACTTCCAGGGTTGTTTTGGGCCCCTAAACATTTTTTTTTGACTCAACATAGTCATATTTTATATGGAGTTAGAGTCTAATGGCGGAATGTGTAGCTCTCTGAAATACCTTTCCAACGGGCTATCACGTGCCTAAAACGGAGGTCGTATGCAAACGTTATGACCCTAGGAAGTTGAGGTACCAAATTACACCAACTTACCCATAGGACCCACATGAATTTTGGCATTTCACCTTCTAGGGTTAGGTTTTTGGATGTCTATGGTTTTCGAATTCATGAGTAATATGAAAAGGGCCTTTGGAGCCTCATTGTAATCCATTTTCTTCTCAGATGGATGCACATAGAAGCCACATCTCTTCTCATAGATATATACCACAATTCGAGCAAGTTTCAGTTCTACAGTTTTACAGTTTCAGCCTATTCATTATTTAATAGAAGATATTGTTCACTAGATATTTGTGTTATTCTTCTTATCTCTGTGTTTATTGTATTCAGTCTATTAATCAATTCTTTCCACTTCTAAATATAGATCAGTGGTATCAGAGCAGTCTTCTATTCATTTATTTTTCTTCGTGCATGTCCCCTACAAGGTCTGGGTATAAGAAGTTGGGACTCAAACCAATCGAACCATTACCAGATCGGTTGTGCCAAGACTAACAACAACCCATGGGAGACAAGAAGAAATGTGATGGAGCAGAAGATCCTATTAAAATTTTTCTCAAGGAAGCCCTCACGTGACAAAGGAATGAAATGATGGACAACTTCGCGCAGATCCTTTGACGGTTGCCCACGGGAGAGTAATCTTCATCAAACGGCCATGCAACCCCCTTCAAGGTACAAGTAAATTTTGATATTCCATTATTTGAAGGATAGATAGATGTTGATGTTGTAGATAAATGGTTGAATCTACTCGAAAGATAAATTGGTCCACAATTTTTTCGATAGGGAAAATATCACTTTTGCACTCCTCAAGGACGTTCCCCATGTTAAAGAATGGTGGGATACTTACTCTGAGAAAAGGGAGGTGGAGGAATCTACAATTTTTGTGGTGACCCCTATATGGGATTCCTTCCGGGAGACCATTAAAGAACATTACTACCCTATTGGAAGCTACGAGGACTAGTACACTAGATGTACCACCCTACGTCAAGAAAGGGACTAGACAGTACCAGACTTCACCAACATTTTTCATACCCTATTCACCAAATTGGGTATCAAATATTTTGAGCATCATCTGGTGCTAAAATACCACGGCTGTTTTCATAAATACATTCAAACAAAAATGGAGTTCCTGGACATTGCCTCATTGGGCACGGATTATAGATACACTGTCAAGATCAAGCATAATTTTAAGTAGAAATGGTGAGAGTTTGGATCTGCAAACCCCTCACAGCCGAAGTAGGGAAAAGGAAACCCCAACCCATACAGCGAGGGACCAAGATGCAATGGTCTCCCTCAGGACAATCCATCCAAGCCACAACCCAAGAAGGGCAACGAGAAGAGGAAGTACATGAGAAAATGGTGTGAGTACCATAAAAGTTCTTAGCACAACACCGATGAATGTCGCTCCAAGTAGTCCCTCATGGTCAAGATGAAGGCTTCTGAGTCAGAGGTTGATTCTGATTCTGATTCAAATCCTGAGGGAGGGAAGTGGATTATTGATGCTAAGCCCAATTCCATGGTCGTTTCCGCCAAAGTCTGGAAAAGCGAATTAGAAGAACCAGAGAAAGGGGAGTGCCTCTTTCACTCATAGATGTGGGTCAAGGGGGCTCTGATTCATTTTGTTGTCGATAGCGGTAGTCAGAAGAACCTAATTTCAGTCGAAATCATGAAGCAGCTGAATCTGCCAATGAAACTACACCCACAACCCTACACCATCGGTTGGCTTCGTCAAGGAAGAGATCTTTGTGTTCGCCAATAGTGTTGTCTTCCCTACGACATCAAGCCTTTCAAAGATGAGGTACTGTGTGATATTGTTCCCCTTGAATTTTGTGATGTTATTCTAGGACAACCATATTTGTGGAAGCGTCATGATGTGTATGAGTCTAGACCCCACAGTGTTATTATTAATTTGGGTAGACAATTGTACAGAATCCAATAGGTGGCACCGCCTACTGCTATTTCTTTAATCTTTGCTAAGTAATGCATCAAGGTCATTTCACAGACCGGAAGGTTTTCCTTCTTTGTGATCTGTGCTCATAGTAAGAAAAAGGTTGTTGCCGCATCCGTGGCCTCTACACAATGCCTCTCTTTGCAACATAAGAAAGTGGATGGGATCATGGAAGAATACCGAGACATCTTCATCTCACCTATAGGGGTACCGACACACTACCAAGTCAGGCATCCCATTGATCTGACCCCTGACACACCTCTACCTAATGGACCAGTCTATTGATGCTCATTGATGGAGAATGACGAAATCTTGCATCAGATCCAAGAGATTCTTCAAAAGGGGCGCATCAGACCCAACTCCTCCCCTTGCATAAGCCCGATTGTACTAGTACAGAAGAAGGATGGGACTTGGCATCTATGCATTGATTACAGAGCCTTAAAAAACATCATAGTCAGGAACCACTACCCCATTCCAAATATTGATGACCTTCTTGACCAAATCAAGGGGGGAAATTTCTTCAACAAGATTGACCTGAAGTCTAGCTACCACCAGGTTCCCATTGAGCCAACTGATGTCTAGAAGACAACCTTCGTTCTAAAGAAGGCCTCTACGAATGGCTAGTCATGCCCTTTGGCTTAACAAATGCACCATCCACTTTCATGAGGTTGATGGACGATGTCTTGAGACCCTTCACCGACTCCTTTGTGGTGGTATATTTGTATGACATCATCATCTTAAGAAGAATGTGGGAGGATCACATGCGGCACATTCAACAAGTTTTGAGCACTCTTCGGTAACACAAGCTTTATGCCAACTTGGAAAATGCTATTTTTTGCATGAACAATGTCCAATACTTGGGCTACATTGTTGATTAGCATGGGGTACATGTTGATCCAACTAAGATCCAAGTCATCTGTGACTGGCAAGCCCTGTCCACACTGGCCGAGCTTTGGAGCTTCTTGGGACTAGCCAATATTTACCGACAGTTCGTGTTGGGATTCTACCATATTGCATGGGCCTTCATCCAGGTGACCAAGGGTAGTGGTAGGGCCAATTTTGTGTGGGGGAAGGAGCAACAACGATCATTCTAAGATCTAAAACATCATTTTTTCTCATCTCCAGTACTCTCCTTGCCCGATCTGCAACAACCATTCGAGATTGAGACCGATGCATCTGACTATGTTGTGGGCACATCCCTCACTCAACACGGGAATCCTGTGGCATACCATAGTGAGATACTCTCTGATACTGTCCAGAAATACCCCACCTATGACAAGGAAATGTATTCCATTGTACAATCCTGTCATCAATGGAAACATTACATTCTGGGGACAGAGACAATCATACACACTGATCACAAGACTCTGTAGTTCATACAGACACAGGGGAAATTATAGAATGACTGCCATCATAAGTGGTCCACCTACCTGCAACAGTTCCGTATCAACATCAATTATAATACATGTATCTCCAATCGTGTCGCTGACTTCCTCAGTTGGACTCCTATGGTTGCACTCACCATTGTGCTTCATTCCTATGGACATGAGACATCAGAATGGCCCCAACTTTACAAGCAAGATCCAGACTTCGCCACCACATATCATCTCTTGGGTACATGTGCCACTATCATTGATTTTCACATTCAAGACAGACTCTTATGCCACCTAGGCCATCTCTGTGTTCCTACAAGCGAGCGTGCAAATATTATTTGGAAATCCCACTATAGTCAGGTGGTAGGACATTTTGGTGTAGAGAAAACTGTGGTCATTCTTCATAAACACTTTTATTGGCCAAAACTTCAACAGGACTTCAGCAAGTATATTAGATATTGAACTGCCTGCACCATTTCCAAGCTAGCCATCAAGAAGCAAGGCTTATACACCCTTATTCCTATTCCCGGGAATACATGGGAATCCATCTCCATGGATTACATGCCTAGTTTGTCGTCCACCAAGAATGGAAATGACTATGTGTTTGTTGTTGTTGATCATTTTTCAAAGATGGCCATCCTCACAGCCTGTAAGAAGAATGTCACAGTGGAAGAGACTGCCAAGATCTTCTTCGAATGAGTTTGGGTTCACTTTGGGATACCACAGACCATCATCTTCGACTAAGACAATAGGTTCCTCAGCACCTTTTGGTTGAGTCTTTGGTCTCTGTTGGACACCAAGCTCACAAAATCCATTTCTTTCCACCCCCAAACCAATTTCCAAACTAAGGTCATCAATCGGATGATTGTGCACATCCTACGCATGTACAATTCTAAGCATCCCCGTACATGGGATGAGAGTCTCCCATATTTCAAACACAGTTACAACAAGGCTCTGTGAGATCGGAAGAGCGGTTCAGCAGGA
>CBVK0100286147.1:0-23325 GCA_900067695.1 Picea abies | reverse complement strand
ATAAGACAATAATGAGTCATCTATACATCTTTCCAACAATGCATCATATACCAATGGAACCACATCGATCCATCTTCATCATGTATCAATGACAACTCATTGATCCATCTTCATCTATGCATTCTCATTTAGGACAATACATATTATATTACATAAATCATCAATCAATCAATCCTTTGACATCAATCAATCACTTGACATCAATCAATCAAACCATTGGCATCAATGACAACATGATCCAACATGTCAATTGTTCACAAAGGTTGAAATCCGAGGAGCAGAGCTAGAACAAGTTGTTACTACAGCAGAACAACGCCTAGAAGGGCCAATGAATGATGCAGTGATCCAGGAGTAAGCTGAGCAAGAAGCCATAGAAAAGAAGCAAGTCAAAGCAGCTCGAGCCAAACTCGAGGTGTTCAAAGCAGAATGGATCAGACCAGAGTGAATCGGGATGAGTCACTGGTGAGTTTTGGGGGGCTATTGACCCTTGACCAAGTTTTGGGAGATTCTTAGTCATGTTGACCTATTTTGGGACTTTGGCATCTCATCGAAGGAGGAGCGGAAGACGAAGCGGAGATCACGGGATATCAACCCCTTTTGGGTCCTTTTTGGTTTTTTTGGATTATGTAATGGGATTGGGATGTTGGACCATGGGTTTACCCATGTTTAGGCCTATTTTGTAATATATAAATAGACTCTTAGGCTAGATAGAAGTGCAGTGCATCTATGTGATGTGAATGTATGCTAAGTGCAAGTAGAGTATGTAAGTGCTTTGTGCATGACTATAAGAGACTTACAGAGCTAAGTGCGGGTCCTTGTAGCAGATTCTGGAAGGCTTAGTGTTGTAACACAAGGAAGAAGGATCTAGCGAGCTGTGCAGATCTTTTGTCCTATGCGGAGTAAGGGTTTTGAGGCTCCATGCTTGTAACCGATTGACTGAAGACAATAAAGGAGAAGATTTGGTGGACATATCCCCAGGGCGGGGGTGAACCACATAAACACTGTGTTATGTTGCTTTGTGCTTTATCTTGATGTGTTCACATGTTATTTTTTAAGTGCTTTGATGTATTTAGATAGATCTACTTATGCTTTGTGCTTCTTATATGTGAGAATGTTAGATCTGATCTATATGTCTATGCTTAGTGCTTGATCTTCTCAATCTGATCTATTTACCTAGGCTAAGTGCTTAATTGAATTAGATTAGTCTGAATTCTTTGAAGCTATGTTTTATCAGCAAAGTGGATATTGATTGCATATTGAGGAACTGACGGTGCTAAGTGCTTTATTAAGTATTATAATCACAGATCTGTATCCCAACTAAGGGTGTAGACACCTGAGTCTCACAATCACCCCTGCCTCTACCTCATGTGAGACTTCATCTACTTCACAGGTGTTGCTAAAAGGGTTGGTAGTTAGGGCTTTGTTGGTGCATTGTTGTAGCGTTGAACCCTGGGTCTGCCCTATGCCAACAGTACTGTAGAGCCGGATGGGGGGACCATAGAGGAAAATATCAAAGGGTGTGACTGGGAGATGCAATTGATATTCAAAGGGAATGATTACATGCTAGTATCGATCATATACATGAAAGAGTTGTGTTGGTGGGTGATGACCAAGTACCTACACACATAAAAAAGAAAACAAATACCCGCCATGAACAATATCTGAAAGTAAGGAACATATAACATTTATTTGAGAATTTTGAATCAGGAGCATGCATACCTAGGTATGATATGAGAAAAATGCTCCCCGAGGACTGAGGATGGATGGTGGCCCAGGGAAAGTGACTATGTAGGTGGCAAGATCTTGATCTCATGGCTGAAGATGGACCCTCGAAGCTCATGGAATTGAGTATGGAAGTTTGGAAAAAGGGACTATATATAGCTGTAGGGCCCAAATTGCCACCTCATTTGTACCTGCTTCCATAGTGGATTGACAAGAGGTTTGAGGAGATATTTGGAGATTTTGGGAGATTGAACCAGTCAATCCAGGATTAGCGAGTGTTAGGTTAGTGTTCATAGCCTCCTGCATAATAAGTAGGATTTATTTTTTGGGCAGGGTTATACAGATGGTTGTACAGGAGGATTATGTGTAGGTGCCCCCCCCAGTGTGTGGGCGATTGAATGATCCACGTGCATGAGTGCACGGCTTTAATTGGGACAGTCGCACGGGGCGCTCGAGTGGGGAAAACAAGTGTGCATCTAATGTTTTCCTATTTGAATCATAGTTGTGCATGCATGCACGACTGTGTTCCTGACAATTGTGCATGTGTGTGCAACTATGTATTGAATAGGCACGTCGGGATGTGCATCTGTGTATGTGACAGGGGCGCATGCGTACACCCCTGTATCACCCACATTTGTGCATGCATGCACAACTATGGAGTGAATAGGCATGCATATGTGTGCGCATGTGGGTAAAACAGTTGTGCCCTTGAGGCAAAGCTGAGGGGTGTAAAAACTTGTCTTTTTTGGAGATTTTGGTTTTTTTATGGGTTGTGAAGTCTGATCAGGTACTATTTATGTGGGTGCAGGTGATCAGTTGAGGATTTCAATCCACTAGAGGGAGAGATACTAAGTGCATATGAGAGAGGTGATTAGAGATGAGGAGCTCGGTGTGTGGGGGACTTTCACAGCCTATGGGCTGCTAAAGTTCTTTGACTATTCACTACTGCGGGTGTAGGAGTATCTGCTACAGTTCCCGATCTCGATGTGGAGCATTGATTGGTAGTGTTTCATTGTACGGGGAGAGCAGCTCACATTCTCTACAACAGAGGATGTATATTTTTTGACCGAGCTCCTGTTTCGGGGAAGTCCTCTACCTGCTGAGCCTGTGTTGCTAGGGGATGGACAGTTGGCAGACCTAGCGTGGACATATTGTACTAGGGAGGACTTTATGTCTAGCTCAATGGTGAGGATTGGGGTGATGAATTCCCTTGTGCATCATTGCATTGCACTGATGATTGTGAGGGTTTATGGGTCCCTCACTACTCAGCAGATCAGTGGTGGTCAGCTGAGGATCATGCAGAGGGCCCTACATGGAGAGCATTTTGCCTAGGGCTTGATGCTACATACCAAGATGATTGGGTAGCTTAACCAGTGTCGTGCTACTAACTCTGGTGATTTTGCCTTTGGGTCTATCTTGGTGGCCTGGTTTTTGGAGAGGGTGCCTATGTTGCACCTTAGAGTGTTTTTGGATGTGCTAGGGGCATGAGAGTTGCGATTGATGTGGTGGGCAATGATCTTGGTGCGTCATGGGGGTGGGGAGGGTGGCCATTACTTTATGAAGCACGTGTGTGGTTTCAGATGCCACATATCATCCTCTGATATCTGTATGGTGGGATGGACTATCGTCGGGATCACGACATGGTATTACCTCCTGGAGAGGTTTGGGACCACATAGGTATGTTGATGTATTTGATGATTTGATTTTTTAGATAGTATCGCATATGTATTATGTATGGATGGATGTTGATATTATCATTTGTTGATTGTATGTGCAGATGTGGGGCCCCGAGGCCAAGAGATGGAGTTGGTTAGAGCTTCGGCTCATGAGGGGCCAGTGAGACCATTGCGAGAGGACCCTCGGGTAGGCGAGAGGCGCTAGAGGGAGGAGGCAGGTCCTAGGCCTGCGGATGCCAATAGAGCTGGTAGGAGGTGATGTTATCATGACCCTGGTGTAGGACCTTCACGTGCACCTCTTGTCGAGGCCAGCAGGGTATTTGAGGACTTTCACCGCCAATTGGAGGTAGTTTTACAGGGAGTACCCAAGGGTATGTGGACCCAGATTCAAGATGAGGGGGTCCTGGAGCAGTGTGTGGGTCTTTCGGCGGAGTTGCGGAACTTGATCCGCTGAGCAATGGTAGTGGAAACAGCGATGACAAGGAGATTGCCTCCTGGACCAGGTGGACCCCTAGTCGGTGGGGCCCCACCTCTGGACAGAGGACTTGGTGGAGGTGCTCTAGCGGAACCATGAGTGCTTGATGTATGAATTTTTGTATTTATAGAGGCTTACGAGCCCATTTTGTATACAATGTTGTGACACTGATTTTGTACTTATAGGGGTGAGGTGGTTCACTTGCCTATAGATATTGTACATGTTGTACTATTTTTTTAATAATTGATGGCACATTGATGGATATACATTTTTAGATCCTTGTGATGTTCACATATGTTGATGTTTTTGTGATGTTGTTTATGATGTCTAATTTATATGTTGTGATAAACTTTGGATAGGTTATGTATGTGTAATGGTAATTTGATGTGATAAATGTCAATCTAACACTAGGTTAGCCATATTATCTGCTATTTGATTGCATTGTCTTGGGATATTATGAATGTGATTGAATCAAAATGTCGAGATAAAAGTCTAACTTGCAAGTATTTGCAAAAGAGGCAAGGATCGTGAACACGGTACACATTGTTGAGCTGGAGGACAACGAGTTGGGAATCTAGTAAGATGCTAAGGTGACGAATATGGTAGTGACTGGCCTCGGCAAGGAGGCCAATGATGACTGTGTATTTTGATTGGTTGTTAGTTGTTGAGCCCGAGAATATGCCATTGAAGTGGAGCAATTATTGTGAGGGGGTATAGAGGCCCCAAGTGGCCGAAGCAAGATTTTGTGTCCAACAACTAGCTCCATCGACATAACCGATGTGGTAGGCCGATGGAGGAGGTATCTGTCAATAACACAAATGGTATATTAGATGCAAGGCATGGAGGGAAAAAAAGATTAAAAACTCTATAAAAGGTGTACAAAAAGAAAAATCCTAGTGTAGAATGGCTACGCTCAGGCGTAAAATTTCTTTAAGTACAACCCATTGATGGGTTCTTTGAGAGGGTGGCCTTCGGGAGAGGCCAGGATGTATGTGCATTTCATGAGGCAATGTTGGATGATGTAAGGTCCATGCCATAATGATTCAAATTTTCCATGGCCAAGAGTATCATGAGCGATATCGTAAGCAAGGATGAGGTCACCTTCGTTGAATGATCAAAGGTTGACAAGGCAATCAAAGGTGGCCTCTGACCATTTTTTGGCTGCTTCATTGTTCTGTAAGGAAGACCGATGGTCTTCATCCAGTGAATCTAAGTTCAGCAAATGTTGTTCCATTGGAGCAGTGTCGGGTAATATCTTAATAGCAGTGCATAAGGTGGGGATTTTGCACTCGATGGGGAGAGTGGCCTTGACCCCATGGACAAGATGAAATGGTGTGAAACCAGTGGCAGTTTTAACTACGTGCAATAAGCCCATAGTGAGGAAAACAACATATGGTGCCAATTGGTCTTATGTTTGTTAACCGTGAGTTGCAACATGGTTTTGAGGACCTTGTTGACTGCCTCTACCTGTTCGTTGGACTGAGGGTAGTATGGGGAAGCGAACTCATGGGAGAGGAGAGTTCGATGAAAATCTCATTCTCAAAGTGTTTCCCATGATTGGAGACTAATTGTAGTGGTACTCTGAAGCGGGAGATGATGTGGTTAAAGAAAAAAAGTGTTGTAGTGTCAGTGGTGTTGTTGAAGGTGGGCATGGCTTCAGCCCACTTTGTGAAGTAATCTACTGCCACGATGATGTATTTGTGTCCATTTCTAGATGGATGGTTGCAAGTCATGAAGTCTATGCCCCATTTGTAAAAGGGGCCGACAGTAATGACTAGGTGGAGAAGAGAGGGTGGTGCTCTCGCTTTGTTGGCATATAGATGACATTCTTCACATTGCTTCACAACGTGGATACAATCATGAAACAATGTGGGCCAAAAGTAGCTTGCTCAAATGATTTTATGGGCGGTGGACATCCCTGAGTGCTGGCCACCACAGGTGCCATTGTGGCAATCATTCAAGACTCTATCATCTTCATCGATAGTCAAACATCGATGAAGTATGGTGTCGACCCCTCGTCAATATAAGATATCACCGATAAGGAGGTAGTGAGGGTTCTAGTGGCGAATGCATCGATGATCATCCTAGGCGAGGTGGTTTCCAAAATTCTATGTTTGGAGGCAGATGAGGAGATCATTGTACCAGGGATCATCCGAAAGGATGAAAAAGAGATGTTCATCAGGGAAGTTGGTATTGACGGGACAGCTAGTAGTATCGAAAGGAAATGTTGTAATGAGTTCGAAAAGGATGAGGGATTTATTTCTCTTGGGTGTTGAAAATTAGAGGTCATACTCCTGGAGGATGACGATCCATTGGGTAAATTTTCCGTTAATTTACCGGTGACTAAGAAAGTATTACATGGGTTTGGAATCTGCTATGACCTTGGTAGTTCGAAGCAGGATCTAATGGCACAGTTTCTGGACTGCAAGGACAACTGCAAGGGTGAGTTTCTCTTCATGATTGTATTTCAAGGGTGATCCTAAAAGGTTTTTACTAATATAGTAAATGACATGCTCCTGGTCGTCATCCCCTAATTGGACGAGAACTCCTACTACGGAGACGATTGAGGCCGATAAGTAGAGGATATAGTCACGGTCATAGTCGGGTGGACTAATCAATGGGGCATTGGAGAGGGCCACTTTGATATCATCAAAAGAGGTTTGGGCATGTTCATCCCATTGGAATGGGATATCATGATGTAAGAAGCGAAGGAAACCATGTGCACGAGTGGTGTAATCGGGGACAAAGCAGCGTAAAAAGTTATCTTTGCCTTGTAATCTTTGCAGCTGGCATAAATTCTGAGGAGGGGGGATTTTTGTGATGGCTTGGACCTTGAGGGGGTCCACTATGATGTCGTGTTGGGAAACGATGAACCCCAAGAGGCATCCAGTGGTGACGCAGAATACGCACTTGAGGGGGTTCAAGTGAATATTGTACTGACGACACCTATGAAAGACAATGCATAAGTCATCGAGATGTTGAGTGCATTTCTTGGATCGAGTGGTGAGATCGTCCAAGTATGTGAGGATGATTTGAGTCAAGTCATGAAAAATGTATGTCATGGCACGTTGGAAGTGGCATCGGCATTCTTGATGCAAAAATGCATGACACGATATGAAAAAGTACCCCAGGGGGTAGTGAATGCGGTTTTGTATTGATTGGCTGGGTGAATCTGAATTTGGTTGTAGCTAGACAAACCGTCCATGAAGGACAAAGCCTCGTGGCCCGCACAATCATCAATAATTTGGTCGATAAAGAGCATTGGAAAATTGTCTTTGGGATAGGCACGATTGAGATCGTGAAAGTCCATACAGACGCGGATAGTGCACTGTTTTTTGTTAACAGGGACGGGGTTGGAGACCCATGACGTATATGCGATGGGGTATATGAACCCTGCAATGCATAATTTGTCAATCTCGGCTTTGATAGCTACCGCTTTGGATGGGTGTAATGGAAGTTTCTTTTGTTGTACAGGGGTAATATCAGGCCATGTGTCTATACGATGTTCAACAATAGAGGGATCGAGGCCGAGAATCTATGTGTATACCTAGGAAAAATGTACCAGTATTCCTAGAAGAAAGATTTGTAAGTTATGATTTCTTCAGGAGAGCATGCGGCGTCGATGGTGATTTCCTCTATGATTCCAGGTTGATGGAAATATCAATTTTTATGGTGGGGGAAATGTTGGCCATGTTGCCTTCTTCAAAAGCATCGGGGGCAGGGATAGGGTTATTGAACCAATCTATATTCCCTGAGGGTAGAAACTATTTGGTTTCGATTGCGTATATGGGGTTTTTTTGGGGAGGTGTAAAGGCTTCCTATGAAATAAAGAGTGCTCTGTGATAGAGCAGATACCATGGGAAATCGGGGGTAGTTAATTCCTTGAGGATGTCTTCGTTGTAGTGGAACTGTCGAGAATATAGGGGATCTAGGTGAGTAACATTAGTGGCTGTCACTATGTGGTTGGCTTCTGGTGGTAAATAAGTAGGGGGAACGACGCAAGTGAGTTGCAATGGTTCTCTCAACATAAACCAAATATCGATATACTGTGGGTTGAAAATGGTAGTTGGGTGTAAGACTTCCGTGGGGAAATGAATTGGAGAATTAGGGGGATTTGGGGGAAAATCCTCCTCTAGACCATCTATGAACCATGGGGGAGTGGGAAGTGCCTTAGGCTCGGGAGAGAAGATAGAAACCATATTTGGAGAGGGAGTAGGGGGGAATACTGGCGTTATCGGAGGTGGGGTGATGGGAGGATTGGGAATAAGGGCCAATTGACGATGCCTATATTCAATAATCATGGAACACTGGTAGGTGAAGTGATCTAGTGATTCACAGAGAGAGAAAGGAAAACTCATCCATTTGTTGCCTAAGTTCATGACATAGTGGATGCCAGTGACATGTGTTTGAGATGATGTGGATGGAAGGGGTTCTTGTTGAAAGCTCTGGCATACTGCACTAGTGTCTACCGAAAGTGAGGTAGCGCAGGGCAATGGTGGGTGTAATGGCCATATTCTGAACAGATGGCACATGCGAATTTGGTTCTTCATCCTTTGCCTCCTATCGTGGATGCAGTGGTAGTACTAGGTGAATTGGATGAAGCGACGAGTGATGTCGTCGCTCAAGGGGGTTGAATTAAATTGCACAGCTCGGGGAGAGATGGGCATTTATTGGTGGGGTGGTCATCTTTCTCACATAGTGCACAAAGAGGCTGAACTCATGGGGGAAGTGGAGCAGTGGGCTCTTTCTTCTTCCTTCTGCCCCCAGCTGCAGTAGTGGCACTAGAGAGTGGGGGTGAGGGTGGTGTGGTTGGAGTAAGTATCAGAATCTGCATTGGGATTCCTTCAGTTTAGGGAGGGAGGAATGGTTGAGGGACCATTGCAGGTGGATGTAGATACCATATTGGGATTGCTAGCACCATATTGGGAAGAGTAAGTGTTGCAGCTACCTGGAAATCTTGTACACCCGGTGGGGGGTAAAATAAGGGGATTTGAGTAATGGCTTGGGGGACTGTCTCCCAAACCAAGATGTGGCCTTGGGGAAGGGTGAAATCAAGAACAAGTGGAGTTGAAGAGTTCTCAGGGTGTTCCTAAAGAAGGAGCTCTGCGATGAGTGGGATGTCAAATAGTAAGAAATCCTCTGTGGGAGGAAGGGAATTGCCAGTTTCTATTCCATTGGATGAGATGACACATACTTTTGTTGAGGGTTGTATGAGTGGAGGTGCTACATGGTATGTTCCTAGCAAAGATGGGTCTTTGAAAATTCTGAGACACATCTCGATGAGTGGGTCGGCATCGGGATTAGTGTGGACAAAGGGTAGGATGTTATCGATCTTGGAGGAAGGGTTGGGATCATAATGTGATACCTGGTTGATGGTGATGATCTTCTCATTGTGGGGGAACATCATTGTGTGAAACACAGAAGAGGACACAACCTTCATAGCGTACATGTAGCTACGTCCAAACAAGATGTTGTAATCGAGAGGAGCGTCGATAAATTCAATGTCAATGAGGATAGTCTTTCCCCCGAGTTCAACGAGGACATTTTGAAAGAGCCCTTCAGAAGAGGATGGTCATCCATCATAAGCTCTGAGATTAATGGTGGATGGTATGAGCTTGAGGGAGCCAAGTTTATACCATACATTTTTGGACATGATGCATGTGGATGCACCTTCATCAATGATGTAGCGATGCATTGTGATGTTCTGGATTTTAACTGGTATTTGGAAAGAAACCAGAGCGGGGAGACGAGGTTCCCCACTATCAAGATCAAAGGTGATGAGTTGAGTATCAACAGGGTCGACTACCCCCAAGGCGGAAAGTAATGACTTTCATTAAGTAGGATAGGTTTGAAGGACTTCTAAAACTGACATGGAAGCAGGATATTGTGCCAAGTCATCGACCAGACTATAATTGTGTGTTTCCCTAGCCTGAGGGTTGTTGACATTCCGACGTAATGGGATGCGAGGGATACGAAGGGGTGTTTCAGTATTAGGGCGAGGAATCATCAAAGGTGGTCTAGTTGTGAATGGGGCTACTTCCGAGGTAGTGGGAACGGAGTCATGGGGTGCACTATATTGACAGTTGCACATTTGTAGAAGAACGTATTCCTTGCTAGTGAGGAGGATAGTGCAGTGTGCAGGAGTGTCGGTGTTTGAATGTTGTCCCATCTATGGTGGGGCAGGATGCCTCTCCTGTTGGGTGTTCATCACCCCTTGGTGTGGAATGGGGTTTTTCAACATGGTTGGGGGTGGTTGTTGCACATATTGTTGAGGGGCCTCCAGGGGGGCAGGCGGTGTTGGGGGCATGGTCCATTTCCGAATTATTTCATCCATTTAAAGTCAGAAATTTGAGGGAAATGGTGAGTATAATGGCCATACTCACCGCAAAGGGTACAAGGTAATTTTGTCTGAAGTTTTTTGTTATTCTTCCCTTGGATTTTGTTGTTATTTCCCCCTTGGGGGTTCTGGTTCCCCTGATTCTGGTTTCCCCCGGAAGGTTGGTTCTATTGGGGGTGATTCCCTCCTGGTCCTGGATTATTATTTTTTTAGTTTTTTCCTTTATTTTTGGCATTATTCGACTGATGGGTCAGATTTTCCGTATTCATTTGTTCAAAATTTTGATATTGTTGAATGGGAGAGGGTTGAAAAAAGTTAACCCCAGTGTGTGGGTGTCCTTGTGGTGGAGCCATGGGTTGTGGAGGGCTAGGAAATGGAAAGTATGATTATTTGGTGGTAATGGTCTATAGGGTACATAGGAAGGTGTGACGCTTTCACTAGTTCTTAGGGTGTAAGCTAAGGTAGAGGGGGTATCAGAACTTGGTTGGATAGATGGGTGTATTGTGGGTGTCGACAGTGGTCCACTTATGGGTGGAGGAAGGGAAACAAGGTATGGTTGTTGATAAGGGGGAGGAGGATAATAAGGAGGTCCTCCATATACCAGCAGATATTGAGGTGTTCCATACATAGGTGGTTGTTGGAGGTGTGGATTGTGGTGTGGTGTGATACCAATCAATCCATCCACTAAGTGAGACATCCCAGGATTGTCTTGATCGAATGGCACGGGTCTTGGGGCGTCAGGTAGTATCGTATATAATTATCATGACTGTGAATAAATGAGTTTGAATTGTGGAGCCTTGTCGATGGATTCTTCTTCAGACTAAGGGAAGGTAGCGGCCACATCCTTGGCAAGGAGGGAAACAAGTGATTTGAGAAACCAATTGAGGCATTCTTTCTTGGTGGCTTCATCTTTGCATAGACTACGTTGCTGATGCCAATCATGAATGTGGTCAACGATGTGCATGGCAGAAGTTTGTTTAAACTCTGAGATCAATTCGAGACCATTGTCATGACGGATTGGTAGTTGAAAGAAAGTCAAAAATGCTTTGGCCAAAGATTCAAAGGTCACATGAGACCCAGATTTTTCTTCTACATACCACTTGATTGATGGGCCAGTGAGCGTGCATTGGAATATCCTTAATCGGGAGAAGTCTTCCATGATGTTGTTTGAATAGCACCATAAGTGGAAGGTCATGATATGGTTGGTCGGGTCATCTCTTGTTTTTCCTTCAAACTTGGGGATGTTTGAAGGTAGTTTGGTAGTCATTATGGGCCATGTGGGGTCGTGCAATATAGGATCAATGGTGAGCTTATTTAGATCTGGTATGTTGAGGGAAGCTAAGTAGGGCATCTGTGGTGGCGGTGGAGGATTATTTCCAGCCATAGTGTGAGTGTTTTGTGTACCTGACCCTTGAGGGGGGTTAGGTTGGGTTGTACTTCCTCCTGGGGAAGAAGTGTTCCCTTGCTTCCTTGCAAAGGAAAGCGAGTGGATGGTTGACCTTGGGAAGTGGACCCAATTAAAGTGGAACCAAGCAAAGCAGATCCCAAGACAGTAGCACTCACATGGGCGTGAGAAAGTGGAGTTGATGAGTTGGCAAGACTAGGCACTCCCCCTAGAATGGGAGGGAGATTTAGCAAGCATCTGGAATGACGGGGATTCTATGGGTCCCCTATGATGTCCGACTAGCAAAGTGGGTGTGTGTAAATGGTGATGAGAGCAATAAATGAACAAGAGTCTTTGTTATAATTTTTGGACCTTCACAATATATCTCACAATCACATGTAATCACAAGGGAATCATACATAAATCAATTGATAAAGAAGCATACATGTGGGTAGGTATATTTTTTCCACATGGGAGAACAAAGAAAACAAATGCTTGTGTCCTAGAAGATGTAACATCCTTCCTCTAAAAATAGCACTAGACCTTCTAATAGCACTCAACAATGGGGTCTGAAGCCACCGGAAGAGGAACTAGTGAAGGATGAAGTAATCGGTTATAATGAGGGGTAGAGGGGGCATATCCCAAAAGATATGGTGATATTTCCCAATAGCCACACAAAATCTGATCAAGGTGCAATTGCATCCCACAATTGCCACTTGGGTATATGTCCTAAAATTTGGTCATTGGGTACCTCGGTCAAAGTGCGGCATTTAGATTTTTGGCCTAAGAAATGGGTCATGGGCTGGATCCCATCCAAGAGGTGGGTGCCTCAAGGGGGGATGCACAAAACAACTGGACCTCGACCTTCGACCCTTAATGGGTATCTCTCTGCCTTATGGTGTTAGGAACACTTGACTTGGAGGATTTAAAGTTCTCTATTTGACAACTTATACTATTTGAAGATGTGAGAACCAGATAACGGGGAGTTATTTGGATGCCTATCCCCAAGATCCTACCTAGACTAAAAACTTTATTTTGGCACCTCCTGTGGAGGAAAACTTAGTGGGTTTTTAGAAAAAAAATTATATGTGGTTGTTTAAGAGATTGGGGGTATGAACCAACCTCGTTGAATTTAAGTGGGAGTGGATAGTTTCGTCAATAAAAGGGTGGGGCATTTCGGGATCCCTTTGGAGGAAAATTACTTCAACCTCCACGATTCTAGATGAAACTATGTGAGTGAGTAGTGACTTTGTGTGTGAACAAGTGAAAGTGTGCCAAAATTTTAATAAGTTAGGTTTCACCTTGTTGCATGTGGACTTCGTGTGGTCCTTACAAGTCTTCATTACCTAATTTACTAAATGTCATTGGGACAACCTTGCGAAATTCTAAAGTCCCTAGAGAACTAGCATGTGGACATATGGGTCCTTACCAATCCTTTAACTCCCTAGTGTGATTTAATATAAGAAAGCTTCAACAACTATCCTAGATTGTGGACATGTGGGGATGTATGGGCCCGTTACAAAACCTTTAAACTTCCCTAGTGATGTAATCTAAGAAAGTAGATTCAAAACTATCCTATCTTTGTAGCATGTGGGCATGTATGGGCCCTTAAAAATTTAAGATGTGTTTGAAAAAGAAACTAAGAGGATTCCTGAGGGGGTTGTTTTCCTCTCCTAAACATTTTTTCTTTTAAGGGGGATGAAATTTCCCCTCAATCATTTTTTGATTCTCAAGATCGCTCTATGGCGCGAGAGAAGAGCATACTCAATAATTGACGTTCAATTTATGGTCCCAATGTAAGTGGTTGTATATATGATAGAGAGTGATTCCAACTTAACTTTAATCAAAGCAAGCCATCCATGTGGAAAAATGAAAGAAAAAAGAGGATAAATATGGACTTTAACCCCCTAAGTGCCTATGTTTTGACTAACCCTTCGTGTGGAGAGGGAATATAAGTGTGGTGCATATTACAATTATAGACTCAAGATTAAGAAGGCTATGGGCCTTCAGTAGATCACAAAATCCCTTACAATGTGTGAATTTTTGGATAGATGCGTAGGTCGAAGAGTAGACAGAGGCGCATGTGGCGCCAATGCGCAAATAAAAAATGACTTGTTGGCGCAGGTGCATAGAATATGCTGAGAAACACAGTGAGTTTGGCGCACATGCTCAGAATATGTGCATGTGGGTTAAAACACCTGTGCACTTTCTATTACACGGCTGGGAAGAAAATTTCGGATGAAATTATCTCAGCTCAGCTCCGAATTTAGATTTTTGTAGGTAGGCATGGACCATTATGGTTCCTGCAAGTTAAATAAACCAAAAATAAGTGCTCAAACAACCCAAATGGGGAGGAAATTGATACTTATCCCCAGTGGAGTCACCAATTTGTTTGTGTCCCTTTTGTCACCTAAGTGAGAAAAAGAAGAACACCTACAAGTCCAGTTGGGCTAGCTGGACATGACAGAAATGAACGCAAGAGTTAGAAACATCAAGCATAAGAAATAAACAAACAACTAAGCTAATAACAATAAAAGAAACTAAACTAGAGTGCATAAGGGAAATGGAACCAAAAAATAAACAACATTCATGCCACCAATGGATAAGTTGTATTAGTGGGAAAACACCAAAGAGAAATGGATACTTATGGGTCCCCTCTTCCTCCAAGGGAGAGCTCTTGAACCCCCAATGATTGAGCTCTTCTTACGAATAACAAACTAGAAGGAAATGGTGAAGAAATCCAAAGCTCATTCACTCAAGAGGTGATGTGAATGGATAAATGAGATGATGCTTGTATGCTCTAATGAGGAAAGAGGTTCCTCCAAGAGAATATAGGCAGCATAGCAATACAAATGAATTCTTAGAAATATAGTGCACCCATGGCCTCTTTTTATAGCAAAGATTTGGGGCATTATTCAACCAGTCTTTAGTGTGAACAAGGGGCTCTTTAGGGCACCCTTAGGTCTTTGACCAGCCCCCCACTTGGATTCAGCTCGGATCTGGGTGTCAAATCAACTTGGGAGATGAACCAGAGGTGGGTGGAAGGCTGACCAAAATCATAAATGCATCGTTCTGAGGTATGTGCGGATTTTTGCGTCCACAATCATGCATCGGGTGCATGTGCGTTTTTCTGGAGTTTTTGATTGGCACATGTGCAGGGGCTTCCTTTATATTCTTAGTGCATGCTGATTTTATAACCAGTTGTATAGTTTTGTGCCCTTTGGAAATGCATTTTTTGGGCCATGGATGAACTAATGGGTGTTTGGAGATGTTGGATTCTTGTAACCTTTTGCGGACGAAATTCCAGTGATAAAAATAATCATTGTGATAGAAATCCTTGTCTTGTTGTTCTTCCATAGGTATAGTTTCTCTTTGAACATGTTATCTTCTAGGCAATAGATATGCAAGATATGTACAAAAAAACATGGTATATACAAGAACTATGAAGAGTATTGTTACCTTGTCTTAGAAGAAGAAGTATGTTTTGTCCTGCTTGGATTTCTTTAAGGGTTCCCTTTCTTCAGAAACCGATGCTTCATGTGTTTCCTTCCTTTTCTTTAACTTGGGACAATGATTCTTGTAGTGACCATACTTTCGAGAATTGAAGCATTGTATTCTTGACATATCTTTCTCTTGATTTGGTTTCTTCCTAGAGCCAAACTTCTTTTTATTCCTTAAATTCTTGAACTTTGTTGTGAAGGCTTGATCATCATATTTATCTTGGGGTTTCTCTTTTGCATTGATCCTTGATTCTTCTTGTGCACAGAAATTCCAAAGTTCTTCAAATGTGGGATACTCCTTCCTTATGTTCATACTTGCGGCAAATACATCCCATGTCTTGGGAAGACCGTTGAGTACTATATTTACCAGTTCCTTATCTAAAATGATCTCTTCAATGGCTTGTAGTTGATATCTCAATTGAGATATTCTCACAAAGTATGATGGTATGTCGTCATCATCATTCATTTTCATGTCACGGAGCTCATTCTTCAAACTCATTAGCTCTCCAATGTTTCTGACTGAGAAGAGGTTTGTTAGGGCATCATACATATTCTTAGATGAATCAAGATGGGAGATGTAGGGTATCAAGTGGCATTTTATATAATCCACTATGATACTCATGGCATTGATTTCACTGTCTTTAAACTTCTCCATAGCTGCAACGTTCTGAGGTTCCTTCTCTTTACCTTCTTCAAAATCTCGTTCCACAATATTTCCTTTCACGATATCCAACACTTTATTCTTGGCAAGGATGAGATCAATCCTTGTCTTCCATGATCTAAAGTTAGAAGCCCCATCTAACTTGTTTTCTAACTTCATAAAGTAAGTCATGGCTGCTTTGACTTGGTCAACCCTAGATTTGACCAAAAACTCAAACTTGATGTCTTAACTTACTGAGAGTACAAGGAGATGCACTAGGTTAGGGCGCACTAGTCTATCCAAGAATTAGGTCAATATATTCACTTAAGGTGCCTCAACAAGAGAGTTAGGGTTTCATTGTTGCAACAGAAACTGGCTACAGCTGCAACTACAACTAAGCAAATCCTCCCAATCTATCTTCCAATAGTTAGACTGTCGAAAGATAGTGTGGGCCCATAACCTATTAGAATATAATGGATGTGCTCCTTTAACCATAGACAATATCACTATTGTCACCCAACCATAGGCCGAAGCCACCCTCGAGCACCTTAACCTTGATAGATAATCATTCCAAAATAAAACCCTAGATTGGATAGCCAAACAAAGGCGACGCACCTTTCTCCAAGGATAACGCACCAAACAAGATTAACAAGAGCTAATCAAAGAGTCCAAACTATAACCAAGAGAGATTCCAAGCCAAAACTAAAATCTGCTAATTCCAGCAGCTACAACAACAGCTCTCCTCCAAAATTGTGCACAAATTGCCCAACTGCAGTGTGCACAAGTGTTGCTTCTCCGGTTCTGAGAATATTGGCTAGAATGAGGATTGGTCTCCTATATTTATAGTATTTCTGGCAGACTGCCTGGGCCGACTTCTCATTCTGGGTACTAATTCTTTAGTATATAACATTTCCTTTAGCCAACTTCTACTCTTGGAGGCTAATAACCTAATACAATTCATTCTCTTGAGTCTACTTGTCTTCTAAGGTTATTAACCAATCAGTTAGGGTTTCTTCTTGCTTCCCGAAATATTCTATTCTCATCAGGTTTACACATGGAAGTAAATACCTCCCGCAGCTACCATAATATCAACATTATAATCCTATATATATCTTAGATATAACCTCATATATGATAAAATAAACGAGATTTGAACATTTATGAATGAAAAGAAACATTCATAGGGGAAAACCAATGATCTTTTAATTTGAATAATGGAATTACATCAATACAATTACTTCTTAGTGTAGACACGTTCCTATTTTCCCCTTGCTCCTTGATCCTACTCAAATCTTCAACTAAGCTAGGAAACCTAACTTCAACTGATATAGATGGAGAAAAACCTTTGAATTTTGGAAACATAGTGTTGGCACCCAAAGTTTTGGGTTCATTTCATGCATGCGCACAAACGAAGTTGTGCACGCTCACTCCAAGTTTTGTGTGTGCTCATTTCAAGTTTTGCATGAGCTTAAGACAAAATTACAGAGAAGGGTAAGGAATGGAAGATGATCCAAGTTTTGATATTGCACACCAGGTTCAAGATATGAAATATGTGCATCGGTCCAAGTTTTTAGTTGCACCGAAAATCAATAAACCACACACTGGAATCAAGAAAGGAATCATCGATAAATATTATCGAATGATTATGACCAACAACACAAGCGATCGTGGAGCTAAAAAAATATGAGTTGGAAAGGAAGTTAATATTTCCCTGATTTCTAAAGACTATGTGGATTGCAGGCAAGTGTTAGAAGCATACAATTCAGTTTGTCAGTCGAGAGAGTGGACAATAGAAGAAAGAGGTAGAGCTCCTGAGCGAAGAAAGCTATAAAAGGAAGCAACAACATCAGAGATAGAGTTAGATGGTTATATGAGATACATTAAATTTTTATAATCAAGCTCACTCTAAGCCTTTTGTAATGTTGTAATGCTTCTTAATATAAGTCTGAGTCTGTCATATGTTTGAATTCTAAAAAGGATGTGCATTGCACAATATGTTGTATTTCTGGGGAATTATATCAGAAGAGATATGTGACTTTGTTGTTGTCAAATAAAGTTTGTTTATTGTATGTTTGTGTTGAATAGAATGAAAGGAATAATAAAGTTGTGGCAATTCTTATCTATGGTGTGTCTATCATGTTTTATTTGGATATGTGTGTGTATTTTTTTACTTATTAATAACAATAATCTTCTGGATATGGAATGTGTGAATTCCATCCCTAATGGATCATGGATTGTTGAGTCCTTCATCCCCGACACAAGACCTTATGGTGTTTGTGATCCCCTCTACATCTATGATGAGACCTTCCTCTGTTACACATTATTTTTGTCACCCCTATGACTGTTAATGATGTAAACCTATCATTTTTCTTTAGAAGGATCAATGAATTGAATCCATGAAGATGAATGAAGACATATTTTCCCAGAAATATGAAAAAGATCTTTTCCTTTGTAAAAACCTTATAAAGAGGGATCGTCGCACTCTGTTTAGTGTTAATGGTGCGAAGATCTAGGATTGTCATAGGCTGCACCACAATGTCCTGTGACGTCGTCACACTCTGCTGAGTATTAAGGGTGCGACGATTTTCCATACGAAGGAAAAACAAAATCTTCTCGATCCTTCTAGAATAGAAGTTTTGAGGGTGAGTTGGACTCTGATTAGTTTGGATCTGAGTTGTATCCTTGATCTCATGGGATCATCCTAACCTCCTCACCCTATCCTTTTCAACCTATAAAATCATAGGAGTTCTCATGAGGAAAGTTAGCTTGGGAAAGTTAGCTTGATTGGGTTTGAGTAATTTTTGTGGCTTGGAGTTTTTGGGCCTATGTTGTCTTTGATATTTTCTTTGTCAAGATAGGTTGTGAGTGACTTTAAAATATACAGTCTCAGAATCCGAGAAGAAGAAGTGTGTGGGAAGCAAGGAACTATTGGAAGGGACCTTACAACATCAAGGCCTCAGTTGTATTCTCCTTTTCATATTTCTAATACAACAATATATTTCTTTCCCATAAAATTGTCCCTATTTTATTTTATGGCTCCTTGATCACATACATAGGTTTTGTTGAGTATAAATTGTTTCTTTCACTTCATTTTCTTGTGTCATTTTACAGTTTCAGCATCCCACAAGCCTTGAAGCAGAGCAAGGATGACACTAGCGAGGAAAACCCATTCCTTCTTCCACCAGCAAGATCTTAATCAAACCTTTACTTCATTTTCCCTCTAATTCCATTTAAATATAATTATTTATTTTATTTAATGTCACTCTTGGGATTTTTTGTTCTTTTAACCTAGTGACACTAAATAAACCTCCTTGACTCCCTTTTTCCTTGTTGACTATTGCCTATGGGATTCATGTAGGCTATTGAGTCATCCTCTATCACAATCAATTGGAAGGGGACATTACAAAAATGCCAACACATATATATGTAAATGATTCTTCCCCTCGTGCTCAAGATTTGTATTCTTTGTATATATTCTTGGAAGAGGCTTGGGAGGGATTCTAGATATCCTAGAGACCAATGGAGACTCAAATGATGTGAGTTATAAGTCTCATGCCACAAAGAACCAACTCATCCCTCACTTTCTTCTTCGAAACTCCATGAATATAGAAGGTTATAGAGGGTGTCACGGGTTTCACTATAGATGATCCGCGACATGTATCCATTTTTCCATGCATGACAAGAGACACCCTACAAAAATTATCTAAATCTTTAGTAGATTCATGTATTGGCTTACATCTTTTGTTGTATTTCCATATGGCCCTATAGGGTGTAAATTAAGGCTATAACACCTGGGTCATAGTTTATGAGCCATAAGCTAGTCTTGTAGGTCATAGACATGCTAGAAAACAAAAAAAGGTGTGTCTCATGAATAATTCAAAAAGAGACTTTGTATTAAATTCTTTAGAATCAAATGCTCATATTGTTAGACAAGGAGAATAAAATAAGGAAACTCTACTTACAATGAAGTTTGACACATAGGATGTTTATCTAAATGCATGGTTTAAATATTATGTAATAAAAAGAAGAGATTTATACCATTATAATAATATGCTTATAAATTGTGATTTGAAGGTTGTGAATGGAAACAGTGGATTGCAAAATTCTAGATCAAATATTATTGCAATAGTAGCTAATGCCAAATAATATTGTGGAGAAAAATTCAGATAATTATCCACATCTAACATGTTCAATAAGTCAATATGGAACAAGGGAAATTATCAAATTATTTCCATTTCATATTCCCTAGAGTTTGCTTTGCAATGTGGCTAATGAGGACATCCAATGGATTGGACTTTCTCCAGCTTTGCAATCCATTTTCAACAAATTAATGAAAAAATAGTTTCCAAATGTTGCAATCATGAAGAACAATTTATTTTCAAGGTGTAATGATTGTATTTCGATCATGAACAAGCTAAGGGACACCACTAATTCAACCGAAGAAAAACGACCGTGAGAAGATCAGATAACTCATAATCACTGTATTGAAAGTTGTCACCATATGTACTATGTACTATCACCATATTATGTTCAGAGAATAGTCCAAGAACTCACTTAAGCATTGTGCATGACAAGAAAGATAAGTCAAATACTTTTATACAAAGGTTGGGTAAGAAGGAAAATGCTATTAGTATTGTCATGAATCTTCCCATTTCTTTGACTGGTATGCTTACACATGGACACAAGACTAGGTGCTTTGGTTGCTTTAACATTTCCTTCTTGGAAATGATTTCAAATTTTACTCTGACTTCATTGGATAAATGTATAAAGGATATTGAAGAACCAACAGTGGATCAATATGGGAATTTGTTGTACATAATGGGAACATCGAAGCACCCATTTCATGAAGCTCTATTACAATCTAAGTCTTATGAAAAATGTTTGATCTATAGGCAAGATGATATGCAAGCACAAGAGATAAATCTTAATAATACAAACTTTTGTGGGTCAATTAGACAATTTCCACCAATATTATTGTTGCAAATACATAATTGTCGAGGGGTAGCAAAAAATCACTATGTGTTTTCATTTTGATCCCTTTTAACATCAAGGGAGGTGTTTGACATTGTTGAAGTTGGATTCTTCCAAGTGGGACACACACATGAACACATAGATGGAACTTATGGGAGGTAATCAACTAAATTAATGTGAAAAGACATATTTTCTATGCCAGAGATGATGGACACTTATAGGACATGTGAGAATCACAATTCCTATATCTCATATTTAATTGATAAAAATTTTGACCTCAAGAGCTTTGTGGAACCACACCCTTTGGAGGGTAACTCCAAAATCACTAGTATCAAAGGATGTTGATTCTTCAAATTCTAGCTCATTGATGGCAAGCCAGTTATGCAATACAAATCCTTGCTTCAAGATGAAAAGTGGTCACCTCTTATTAATATGTGGAATTCTTTGCCTAGTGGTTGTTTTATTACCAATGGGGCAACCTCAATAGTTAAATATATATAGGTAAGGAGACCTTATGATATGGATGAAACAAAAAATACATTAGAAACATGTATTTAATTCTAGAAGAAAATGATTGATAAGGGAGGGGAAAAATATAGACATCCCAAGATAATTTATTGGGAGACTATACATAAAGCTTTGGACACTCTCTTTCAGGGAATTGAGCACTCAACGATGAATTTATTTTCATCCATGATGCAATAAATAAGAAACAATGCTCCTATAAAGTCCTCGCATGAAGTTATAAAAGCATATTTGAGGAAAAATGTCCCCACAATTGAGGATTGCGACATTCAACCTCTATGTAACAAGCCTAGATATAAATTATCTTCAAACAATGATGTTGTAGAGGGACACATGCTCATAGTACAATCCCTAGATCAAGATTGTGTGATATGGTTGGGTAGGGAAAATGGAAGTGTTTATCGAGATCTAGAAGTTACTACAAAGTCTAACAAAGTAGAGATTTAATGGTGGAAGCCAACTAGAACATCAAAGGTTAACAAAGAATTGTATAAAAAATGTTTAAATATAAAACAACAATGGGTTGTTAGTTCAGAAGAAAATATGTTCATTGATCATGTTAGTAGCATCGTATGGGCATGGTCACCAAGGGTCAATGGATGAGAAAGAAAATAAAAATAAATGAGAAGGTCCCTGCAACAATTAAAGAACAATAAGAACATATGAAACATAATGTTGAGAGTGGGAGTGATGTTGATGAATGAGACTTTATTTTAGTGATGTCTTAAATATTTATTAAAAAGTACAACTTTAGAATACAATTATTATTGTCACTTGTTTTTGTTTTATTGCATCTCTTAAATCTTGATATATTTAGCAATGAGTGTCATAGTGATATCATGCATACAAATACAAAAATAATATTGTGGCAACTATACATTAATCTTGGATTTAGATATTATATACACAATAAGAAAAAAAAAATCTAAGTACACAATGTAACAATTAGATATTGACACATTTAGATTGAGAGTTCACACATTTGAATCAAAATTGACACTTTTGTATTTCAAAATCCACATTTTTTAAATAGAAAAAATTATTTTTGGAATAAAAAATAACATTTTTTTTCAATTAAAAAACACACTTTTTAAATTTGAAATTATTCGAAATTAATATTTTTGGAATAAAAAATCACACCTTTTAAAACCAATATTACCACTTTTATAACTCTTTAAAAAAATTAACATTTTCATAATCTAAATTCTACTTAATTAATCTAAATTTTTAAAAATATTATAAAACAATATTAAATTTAAATAACATCTTTATTAATAATGTAAAGATATTACAATATTTATTCTAATAATGATGATTTAAAACACCATTACAAATATCAACCAACTAAATTATTTATTGATAATATAGCCACATGGTCTTCATGGTAGAGCTTTATATCCTTTATTTGAAATAATCCTTGAGATTTTTTCCCTTTCTCAATAATAATTTCTATGTCATTCCCCATATATATATATATATATATATATATATATAATTTTCAACAAAATATTACTTTCCAAAAATATAAAACCCTCTCAATAATAATTTCTATGTCATTTCACATATATATATATATATATATATAATTTTCAACAAGATATTACTTTCCAAAAATATAAAACCATTTCCTAAATGTATTACTTTTTTAATTAATACAATATTTGGAAATATATATATATAACAAGGACGCAAGGTGATATATATATATATATAACACTCTATATATAGTGTGTCCCTCTCTTATATGTATATATTCCTCATAGAGTGCTCATACTTAACGTAAAGGCCACCTTGTATCCTACTTATAATTTTATAATTGGTTGTCATATTTCATGTTCGTGTGTATTATATATATATATATATATAGTGTCTCTCTTATATGTATATATTCCTCATAGAGTGCCCATACTTAACGTAAAGGCCACCTTGTATCCTACTTATAATTTTATAATTGGGTTGTCATATTTCATGTTCGTGTGTATTATATATATAGATATATATATAGTGTGTGTCTCTCTTATATGTATATATTCCTCATAGAGTGCTCATACTTAACGTAAAGGCCACCTTGTATCCTACTTATAATTTTATAATT
>CBVK0100286146.1:0-23325 GCA_900067695.1 Picea abies | reverse complement strand
ACTCATTACCTCATGGAGCAAGACCCATTGTTGTTGAAGGACTAGGCCGATGGGATGGATGTTGTTGCTGCTGACAAGATGGAGGCGTTGAAGAATAAGGATGGGCCCTCCAGGGCCAGGCCCAAGTCAATATGTCTCTCGGTACTCCATGTCTAGGACATGTGAGCCTCAAAACATAATCTCCTTAGTTATCCCTAGGTTAGGGTATAACACGTGTAAGAGTCCCTCCAATGCCATAAAAAACCACACCTTAAGCAGATCACAAAACAACTACCCAACAGACCAGAAAAAAGTCATACTCAGATTTTCCCAACTCCAAACCTCCACTTGCAAATATCAAAGATAATATCAAAGATGAGCCAACCCATACCATCATATCATAAATTTTGTCGTATAAATTAAATTTCCCACCTACATCAACAATGAAGCAAAGAGATGGTTGATTAAACCTTCCTCATTGCTTCCCATATTATGAAGTACCCTCCGCTTCATAGTTGCATGATGAAAGAACATGTAAGATTATGGCCCCTCTAAATGACACTTGTGCTTCCATTAATGGTTGAATTTCTTAAAAATTATGAATTAATTAAATATAAGATATATTTAGAAAAATAGAAAACATGTTCTCTCATTAGATTATTTTAGTAATAAAATTTCATTCTTACAAAATAATGTTGTTGCAAGTCAAACTACATTTATTTTAGCATATATTTTAATTCGATCTATAACAATCTTTCAAGAGAGAAAGTCAGAACTTGTTTATGAGAAATAGATCTTGTATCCATTATTCAAAACACATTCTCATGATTCGGATTGCTCAAGTAAGTTTCAAATTTATACAAGTCCTTTAAGCATATTGAAATCATGAACAATGTGGAACCATGATTTATCACTATATTCTACATTCTAAAAAGAATGATGCCGAAAATTGTCTCGGGTTACAATGTTGTCTCAATCAAATATGACAACTACAATGTCCTCATGAGCGTAGACTATACAATATGTACTGATGTGTTGTAGAATATACAATATGTACTGTTGTGGTTAGAACAATGGTTTATGGCAAACATATGTAAAATAATTAAAAAAATTACAGTATTTATTGTTATTTAAGAAAGAAATTGGTAATAATAATGAGTGATCTTTTTATGTTTCTATTTAATTTTTGTATCAAAACTACATAAAATTATCATTTTAATGTTTTCAACTAATAAAATAATAAATAAATAATTTTATAATATAATTAAAAATATTTTTTTTAATTTTAATATTAAACATTGAATGTAAATTTAAAAATTTCCAACTAATTAAAATAAAAAAACTTTAACCCAAAAATAATTACAATGCATGAGACAAATACAATAAACAAGATAAACTTACAAATAACTTTATTTAATCTATCATTCATTTTCTTATAAGCTTTCCTAATTACCTCATTGAAACAAAAGATTTTGAAAAAATAATGACAAATTAAAAAGTTATTGCTAAGATTATCTTTTCATTATTTTAACTTTTCACTCATTACTTTTATTTATTATTTCTTTCTTAATTTGACGTAACATTTTTAAAATTAAAAAATATATATAAAAAAATCAACACATTTATATTGTATATTTAAACTTTAACTTAATTACTATTTATTTTATTTTATTTTACTATTTATTTTTTTCAATTTCATTTTATCTTGTCTACATATAATATCTTATTAATTCATTTTAGAGAGTTTTCACGAATATATAGAATCATTAGAAAAAATGAGAGAAGAAAGAGATGGCAAAATCCAAATAGAGTTAGAATTATTAGAAAAAAACAAGTAAAGAAAATGACGTAAAACTCCAAATAGAGTTAGAGGCAATGCTTGATAAACTTTAGACTCTTCGAAGGTACGATTCAAACTTAGATAGAGGATATATTGTTAGGGTTCAAGGGTTGATTGTAGATAATGGAAGCTAGAATTAAAGAAATGTAAAAACAAAAACAATTTGAGAGATAGGATTAAAGATCTAGAATAAAAATTAATCAACAATTTGACCCTCAGTAGTCTAGAAAACAAACTAGATATCAAACCCATCAAAGAGTAAATGAATAAGATAATTGAATTAGATGAACATAATAAAAGAGCCTTGAACCTCATAATTTTTGGTATAAAATAGCAACAAGAGTAGGATACATGTAATACCCCTGTTTCCCCCATCTTGTAAATATAACTATAGTTTGCTAAGAGACTATGGGCAAACTGATTATGTGTGGATAATGGAATTGATGAACCTTTTGTTATAGAAGGTAATGTATATATTTTTGTTACTAAATAAAATGGAAGATGTGGCATAAATGTTGAAGGGGTTGCCAATGTAGATCATGATGCATGAGAGAGATGGTGAGGGGAACTAGTAATGGTTGAGATTGTTGAAATATTGTAATTGCAAAGAATATTCTACTTATTATTGAGTTATTATCTTATATATCAATTCCCTTTTGTGGATTGATCATGTCGAGCTTTGTATAAGACCAAATCCCCCTTTTGTGGATTGGTCAAACCCTAATTATATGTTGTTAATTAAGAAGTCAACCCCTAGGCCTAATTAAAGTGGTTTTAGCTACTAAGTGAAGAAGTTGGCCCTGCTTGATGAAGAGACACCACCCTAGCGTCTGCCAGCCAGTATAAATAAGAGTGGAAGGTGCCTCATTATCTCACTCACTCAAGTCACTCATCTAGTGCGCAAGTTTGAAGTAAGTTGTAGTTTTCGGAAGAAGGAAGAGAGAGGTGCATTGCTCAGTGTTGGATATTCTCTTGTGTTTGGTCTTTTATCTTGACATTGTATTGGCAATCTATATTAAGGATGTTTGTGTTGGGTTTTCTCCCCCATGAGGGTTTCCTAGGATAAATGTTGTGTACCTTGTGATTGTGTATCTTTCAATGATCCTGCTTATGTTATTATTGTCTAAAAAATTGAAAAGAAATTAATAACAACTCTAAATTTAACATGGTATCAGAGCTTGAATGAATAGAGCACCTTTCACTAGGTTACCAAAACATCGTTATTGTCGTACAAGAAAATTCAAGCCTTTGTTCGAAGATAATTTCATCCTAAAAACTACCTATGGAAGTGTGTCCTATCCTAGTGAACTCATTCGCATCTTGAGCACACATTTTTAGTGGCCAGAGCCTCCAGAAAGTGAAACCCTAGTTTTCACTAGTACTAGAAAATGAGGAAACTAGAACCAATACCAGAAGTACCAGTCCATATTTGTGCAGGCTCAGCTTCAAGGGGTAAAATTTGGATTTTCAGAAAACACACTGCACTAGGCTACTCGCCTCAGCCAAACACACCTCCTGGTAAGTTCAAATATAATTTTTGAGCACTTTCAATTTTTGGTCATTTTCCCAGCTCCAAGTCAAGATGTCTGCAAGCACCCAAATTTTTGACAAGTTAAAAGGTGTGGATAACTTTTGTGCCTGCAAGTATAGGATCACACTCATTCTTGAAGAGTATGACCTTGCAAGATTCATCAAGGAAAATGTACCAGAACCCGCAGATGCTACAACTAAAGCAAAGTACCAGAAAGATATGGTTAGGGACAAAAGAATCATTGCAAACTCTATTAAAGATCACTTGATCCCTCAAGTGGATTCTAAGAACACTCCAAAATAAATGTTTGATGCCCTAACCATAATGTATGAAGGAAATAACATTAACCAGAATATGAACTTGAGAGCCCAACTCAAGAATACGAACATGCAGAAAGGAGAAACAGTTCATGACTATTTCTCTAGGATCTCTCAATTCAAGGAACAACTAGAATCAATTGGATACAACCTAGATGAATATGAACTCATAATGGCAGCTCTTAATGGTCTCACAAGACCTTGGGATGTATTCATCCAAACTATTTGTGCAAGAAAGGATAAACTCCAATTTGACAGTCTTTGGGAAGAATGTCTTCAAGAAGAAGGAAGAGTAGCTAACCGAGAAGAAGTATTATTAAAGGATGAAGATCAAGCCCTATCTTCTCATGCTAAAGGAGGAAAGCGAAGGTCTCACTTCAAGAAGGAGACCCACCTACATAAATAATCTCACCCTCCAAGGAGATTCCAGAATTTTCAAAAAGGTCAAAGAAGAGAAAAGGATTTCTCCTCTTATCAATGTTACCATTGTGACATGATGGGACATATTTCTAAGAATTGTCCAGCTAGAAGAGAAGAATACAATAAGAGAAATAACAAAAGACACCATGCCCATACAGTTGAAGATGATGAGCCACCCACAAATATGATTAAAGAAAATATTGAAGACTATGTCTTATTCTTGTTAAATTTGGCAGCATCGATAGTCATTCTCCAATGAGAGGCCATATGGGCCACCCTGAGACTAGCCAGGGAGATTTGGAGAATCAACCAGTCTTGTGAGGTATTGACAAAAGCCAGGGGGAATGTACAACCTCTGTGAGTCAAACCAAAATTCAGGATGAACGAGATGCTATTTGAGTCTAATGCAAAAGTCAGGGGGAACGTACAACCTCTGTGAGCATAGACAGTCTAGTGCAAAAGTCAGGGGGAACGTACAACCTCTGTGAGCATAGACAGACTAGTGCAAAATTCAGGGGGAACATACAACCTCTGTGATCCTAGTCAAACCTTGTGATCCATGAGAAAAAGTCAAGGTATCTAGCAAAAGTTAGGTTGAATGTAAAATTCCTATGAGCTAGAAACAAACAATATTCCTAATATTGCAAATGATGTAATTGTATTGATCTAGTGCGTTGGCACGTGTAAACATTATCCACCATGAAGAGAATTTCTAATTTCCTTGTCAAGAGTTGTAACTAAAGTCTTGAGTCTAGTTCTATGTTAGAACTAAAGTGTAATGTTGAGTTGCAACTAAATTCTTGAGTCTAGTTCTATTTTAGTAATGTTGAGTTGCAACTAAAGTCTTGAGTCTAGTTCTATTTTAGAATTAAAGTGTAATGTTGAGTTGCAACTAAAGTCTTGAGTCTAGAACTAAAGTGTAATGTTGAGTTGCAACTAAAGTCTTGAAGTCTAGTTCTATCTTAGAACTAAAGTGTAATGTTGAGTTGCAACTAAAGTCTTAAGTCTAGTTCTAAGTTCGAACTAAAGCATGTCAGTCTCAAGTCTAGTTCTAATTTTGAACTAAAGTGTAATGTTGAGTTGTAACCAATCTCTAGTCTAGTTCTAAGTTCAAACTAAAGTGTAATGCTGAGTTGTAACCAATCTCAAGTCTAATTCTAAGTTCGAACTAAAGTATGAAGTTGAGTTATGACTAATGCATGCATTCAGGTTACTATTTCGAGCTTCTCCTCTTCCCCTCTTCAACCTATATCAAAAGAGGTTGAACCCTCTCCTCAACACAGTTTCGCAACACAGTTTTACAACACAATTTTGAAACAAAGTTTTCATATGCAGGTTGAGGGTGAAGTAATAGAGGAGCACATCAGTGATAAAGAGGAAGCATATCAAATGTGTATTTCAACAAGGTCTTGTAAGTCTTTGTCAGGTCAGAGTCATCTTGGCAATCTCTTTGAGAGAAGTACATTCATGGTGGATATTTGTAAGAGATATTACATTATTAATGCAATAAAGGAATATTGTTTGCTGGGGTTTTTCTCCTTGTACAGGGTTTCCCCAGGGTATATGTGTTGTTGATATGCATGTTTACTTATCTACATAATTATTACTATCCGATTATGATTTGAAATTGTTGAAGTGTATTAAGCTGGAATCAAATTATTGAAGAAAATAAAAGAATTAATCCGCATAAGAAATCAAGCTCATAATTTAACATGGTATCAGAGCTTAGGGTGTGTTAAACATGTTGAAGTGCAGTAGCAGGTACACACACATCCAAGCGAGCTTGAATAATTTTCTAGTGTGAGGACCATGGCATCCTCCATTTCATTCAGGGCCGAAGATAGGCTTGAAGGAGCTACCAAATTTAATGTGTGGAAGCTTCGTATAACAAATATATTGCAAGAGCATGATCTTGAGAAGTATGTGACCACAGTGGTGGAGGAACCAACGAATAATGCAGGAAAAATGACCTTCAGGAAGAGTCAAGCAAAGGCCAAGAACTCAGTCAAAGATAGTATAATGCCTACAATGACTTCGTTGATGACTGCCAAGGACTGTATGGATACCTTGGTGAATCTATATGAGAAACAAGCTCCAAGTTAGAAGAGGACACTTAAGAACAATCTTAAGTATTTGAAGATGGAGAAAGGTGAATCAGTGGCATCTTTCTGTTCCAGGATAGCTCAGATCAAAGATCAACTTTTGGTTACAGGGGTGACAGTGGACGATGATGATTTAGTGTAGGCCATTTTTTACGGTCTTCCTTCTTCATGGGAGACCTTCTTATCCAGTGTAAGTGGGAGAGAGATTCAACCCACGTTTGAGAGGTTATGGCATGATTTCCTCCAGGAGGAGAGTTGCACAACTACTAGGAGTGAGCCAATGAAAGAAGAGCACTCAACTTTAGCATCAAGATTCAAGGGAAAGAAGAAAGGCACTTTCCAGAAAGGATCTCATTGTAAGCCAAACACCAAAGGTACATTCAAAGGCAAGGATATTGATACATCTAAGATTAAAATATTTAGTTGTAATAATTTAGGTCAGTTTGCTAAAGATTGTTGGTTTAGAAAGAAATTTCCTAGGAAAGGGAAACATCATGCCTCAACTGCTGAGGATGATGAATCCAAAAGAAATCAGAAAAGTCCTTCTAATGAGAAAGAAAATAGGAAAGAATATTATTTGGTTTTTTCCTTATCCAGTTCAGTTTCCACGGGGCTGAAAACTTGGTTAGTAGACAGTGGTGCATCAAAGCACATGACAGGGTACAAGGAGATCCTCTTAGATTTCAAGACAAAATATTTTGCAGAGCAGGTCGAGCTTGGGGATGAAAAATGTTACAAGATAGAGGGAGTAGGCTCTATCTCCAAATTGGTTTCTAGGGATAGACTTCATGTTGATGAAGTATGATATGTTCCAGGGCTCAAGAAGAATCTACTATCAGTTGCAACCCTTGAGGACAAGGGATATTGAGTGATCTTCAAGGACAGGAAGGCACTACTATGGGATAAAGGTAGCCACTTAAGTATAGCAGAACCCATTGGAACTTGCAGTGGAGGACTATATGTCATGTCAGGACAGTCAGTTCAGGCAATGGCTCATGATGCAACTAGCTCCAACGAGTTGTGGCACATAAGACTTGGACATCTTCATTACAAAGCTCTTCCAGATCTATAGAACATGGTATGTGGCATGTCCTCTATTTCTCTTAGTAAAAATGAAATTTGTAAGGGATGCATGCTAGGTAAAAATATAAAGAAAGCATTTCCTAGTAGTGACAACAGAGCTCAAGGCATCTTAGATCTGGTTCATTTTGATGTATGTGGTCCCATGTCATCTCCTTCACTCAGTGGTTGTTTGTATTATGTCATTTTTATTGATGATTACTCAAGAAAATGTTGGATATATTTTATTAAAGATAAAAGTGAAACATTTGATAAATTCAAAGAGTATAAAGCATTTATTGAAAAGCAGACAGGGAAACACATCAGAATCCTTAGAACAGACAATGGAGGAGAGTTTGAATCTCTTCAGTTTGAGTATTTCTGCAAGTCAGCAGGAATCAAGAGACAGTTGACCGTGTGATATAACCCTCATCAATATGGTGTTGCTGACAGGAAAAAAAGAACTATTTGTGAGGCAGCAAAAAAAATGATGTTTGACTAGGATCTGCCAAATTCTTTATGGGCAGAAGCTACCTCCACTGCCATGTATATTCAAAACATGTGTCCTCATGCTATTTTGAAGGAAAAGATTCCTGAAGAAGTATTCTTAGGGATCAAACCTGAAGTAGGGCATCTAAGGATATTTGGATGTCATGTGTATATTCATGTCCCTAAGGAAAAGAGGACAAAGATGGAACCCTCAGGAAAGAAAGGGTTGTTTGTGGGTTACAATGAGAACTCCAAGGCTTATAGGATTTATGTACCAGGTCAGAGGAAAATATAGGTAAGAAGTGATGTGACTTTCCATGAGGAAGCCGCATTTAAGAAATCCAGAGAGCTTCAATAGGATTCAGAAGCAGTTCAGCCAGCTTCACCCTCTTCTGAAAATGAAGAGTCAGATGATCAGAGGGAGGAACCTCGTGAAGGGCTAAGTAATGAGCCCCTAGAACCCGCTGAAGTGTTAGAAATAAATCCTAAAGAACCTCCATCCAAAAGGAACCTAGGGTGGCTTAAATAAATAGTGTAGGAAGAAGAAAGGATAGTTTCTCCCAAAGGAACTTTTAGGGAAAGGAAGAGGCATCATAGGTTTGGAGGATATGTTGCACTGATGAGCAAAATTAGTGATGACGAACCTTCTTCATTTGAAGAAGCAGATAAATTACAAGTATGGAAGGATGCCATGCTTGAGGAATACATGTCTATTATAAAGAACAATGTTTGGGACATTGTGCCAAGGCCAAAAGACAAATTAGTGGTTTCTTCCAAATGGATCTATAAGATCAAACATGTAGTTGATGGAAGTGTGGAAAAGTTCAAAGCAATATTTGTAGCCAGAGGCTTCACTCAGAAAGAAGGAATCGACTACGAATATACTTTTTCTCTTGTAGCCAAGTATACCTCCATTCGAGATATTATTTCTTTAGCTTCCGTACTTGGTTGGAAACTACATCAGATGGATGTAAAAACAACATTCTTGAATGGAAAGATTGAACAGGAGGTCTTTGTGGAACAAACAGATGGTTTTATACTGCATAACAAAGGTACTCATGTACGCAAGCTAAGGAAGGCCTTGTATAGTCTTAAGCAGGCTCCCAGAGTTTGGTATGACAAGATTGATGGCTTTCTTAAAATCCTGGGCTTTCAGAAAAGCGATGTTGATGCAAATCTATACTTCAAGGTAAGAGGTTACCAACCTGTTATACTAATCCTGTATGTTGATGATCTCTTTCTAACAGGAAATGAAGGGCTAATAGCCTGGTGTAAGAGGGAGCTAACCTCAGAATTCGAGATGAAAGAGTTAGGCTTGATGCATTACTTCCTAGGATTGGAAGTGTGGCAAAGACAGGGCGAGATATTTTTGGAACAAGGAAAATACACAGTGGATGTACTCAAGAGTTTTGGTATGATGGATTGCAAATCCATGTCTACTCTGATGGTTACCAACCTGAAGAAGTTGCATGGTTCTGATACAGGTTCAGATTTGGTGGATCCCACCATGTATAGGTAGTTATTGGATCATTGATGTACATGATCCACACTAGGCTAGATATATGCTATGTAGTGTTTGCAATGAGTCAATTCATGACTGAACTGAGACAGAGACACTGGGTGGCAACAAAATACATCTTGAGATATATCAGAGGGACCATTACTTATGGTCTGAAATATACATCTAGTGGTGGTTTATTTTTGCATGAGTATGCAGATGTTGACTGGGTAGGAAGCCTAGTGGATCGGAAGAGTACTTCCGGATATTGTTTTAGTTTAGGATCCACTATGATCTCTTGGTCAAGCTGAAAGTAGGGATACATTGCACATAGTACAACAGAGGCTGAGTACATTGCAACAAGTGATGCTAGCAAGGAAGCAGTATGGCTCAGAAAATTGGTTTATGGGTTGTTTGGTGACAAGATCGAGACAACGGTGGTTCAATGTGATAATAAAAGTTGCATAAAATTGACAAAGAACCCGGTATTTCACGACAGGTCAAAACATATTGACATGAGGTACCACTACATACAAGACTTGGTCTAGAGAAAAACTATAAAGTTACAGTACATAGCCACGAGCACAAAGGGAGTTGATATCCTAACCAAGCCTCTAACCTCGAGATAGTTTGTGCAGCTAAGAGGTAAGCTTGGTGTGGTTGAGAATGAATCCCTCGCTGAAAGGGAGTGTTAAATTTGGCAGCATCGACAGTCATTCTCCAATGAGAGGCCATATGGGCCACCCTGAGGCTAGCCAGAGAGATTTGGAGAATCAACCAGTCTTGTGAGGTATTGACAAAATCCAGGGCGAACGTACAACCTCTATGAGTCAAACCAAAATTCAGGATGAATGAGATGTTATGTGAGTCTAAGACAAAAGTCAGGGGGAATGTACAACCTCTGTGAGCATAGACAATCTAGTGCAAAAGTTAGGGGGAATGTACAACCTCTGTGAGCATAGACAAACTAGTGCAAAAGTCAGGGGGAACATACAACCTCTGTGAGCCTAGTCAAACCTTGTGAGACATGATAAAAAGTCAAGGTATCTAGCAAAATTTAGGTTGAATGTAAAATTCCTATGAGCTAGAAACAAGCGATATTCCTAATATTGAAAATGATGTAATTGTATTGATCTAGTGCGTTGGCATGCGTAAACATTATCCACCATGAAGAGAATTTTGAATTGCCTTGTTAAGAGTTGTAACTAAAGTCTTGAGTTTAGTTCTATGTTAGAACTAAAGTGTAATGTTGAGTTGCAACTAAAGTCTTGAGTCTAGTTCTATTTTAGTAATGTTGAGTTGCAACTAAAGTCTTGAGTCTAGTTCTATTTTAGAACTAAAGTGTAATGTTGAGTTGCAACTAAAGTCTTGAGTCTAGAACTAAAGTGTAATGTTGAGTTGTAGCTAAAGTCTTGAGTCTAGTTCTATCTTATAACTAAAGTGTAATGTTGAGCTGCAATTAAAGTCTTCAGTCTAGTTCTAAGTTCGAACTAAAGCATGTCAGTCTCAAGTCTAGTTCTAAGTTCGAACTAAAGTGTAATGTTGAGTTGTAACCAATCTCAAGTCTAGTTCTAAGTTCGAACTAAAGTGTAATTCTGAGTTGTAACCAATCTCAAGTCTAGTTCTAAGTTCAAACTTTAGTATGAAGCTGAGTTATGACTAATTCATGCATTCAGGTTACTATTTTGAGCTTCTCCTCTTCCCCTCTTCAACCTATATAAGAAGAGGTCAAACCCTCTCCTCAACACAATTTCGCAACATAATTTTGCAACACAATTTTGAAACAGAGTTTTCATATGCAGGTTGAGGGTGAAGTAATAGAGGAGCACATCAGTGATAAAGAGGCAGCATATCAAAGGTGTATTTTGGCAAGGTCTTGTAAGTCTTTGTCAGGTCAGAGTCATCTTGGCAAGCTCTTTGAGAGAAGTACATTCATGGTGGATATTTGTAAGAGATCTTACATTATTAATGCAATAAAGGAATATTGTTTGTTGGGGTTTTTCTCCCTGTACAGGGTTTCCCCAAGGTACATGTGTTGTTGATATGCATGTTTACTTATCTACATAATTATTTCTGTTCAATTATGATTTGAAATTGTTTAAGTGTATTAAGTTGGAATCAAAGTATTGAAGAAAATAAAAGAATTAATCCACATAAGAAATCAAGCTCATAATTTAACAATTCTCTGCTCTCCTAGGATCTGTGTCACTTGGATAAGACACTAGGCTCATAGATAGTGGCGCTTCTAAGCACATGACAGGTCACAGAGACATTCTATTTGGCTTTACAGAAAAGAACTTTCCCCAAAAAGTTACACTTGGAGATGATTACCATTACCCTATCAAGGAGTGGGAGAATCCACCTACAAACTTGATTCAGGAACCCCAATGAAGATGAAGGATGTACTATATGTACAAGGTTTGACGAAGAATTTTGTTTGTATCTTAGCTTTAGATAAGAAAGGCTCCAGGGTTTCATTCATAGATGGTGAATTCCTTGTGTGGACTAAAGGAAAAACCATAGAAGATGCAATTGTTATTGGAACAGATGAAGGTGTCCTATAGAAATTAAAAGGTCACTCATATGCAAACTTGACTCACTCCAATGAGATTCCATGTAAACTTTTGCATAGAAGACTAGCTCACATCAACTACAAATCCTTACCATATGTGAGCAAGGTAGTTACAGTTTTAATAGAATTCAAGGTTGACCATGAAGGCGTGTGCATGGGATGTGCACAAGGAAAAAACATAAAGAATCATTTCCCGAAGAGGGACAGTAAAGCAGGAGTCTTGGAGCTCATCCACTCAGATGTATGTGTCCCAATGCCATCAATCTCTCTTAGTGGGTATGTATACTATGTGTCATTTATTTATGACTATTCTCGCAAGTCTTGGGTTTACTTATTGAAATCAAAAGATGAAGTGTTTGAAAAATTCAAGGAATTCAAAGCCTTGATAGAGAATCTCTATGAAAGAAAAATAAATATACTCAAGACAGATAATGGAGGAGAATACACCTCAAAATGGTTTGTCAAATTTTGCAGAGATGTCAAGATTAAGAGGGAGCTCACCACTCCTCAACAAAATGGTGTAGCAGAAAGAAAGAACAAAACTATAATGGAAGCAGTGAAGACTATGATCCATGATCAAGATATTCCCATGCACTTATGGGCAGAAGAAGCAAGCACAACATTATATGTACAAAACATATTATCCCATAGTGCACTTGGGTTCAAAACCCCTGAAGAAATGTTCTCTAGAAAAAAGCCAGAAGTAAGCCATCTCAAGATATTTGGTTGTCCAATGTTTGTACACATTATGAAAGAGAAGAGAACCAAGTTGGACCCTTCAGGAAAGAAGGGAATATTTGTTCGATACTGTGAGGTCTCAAAGGCCTTCAGGATTTACATATCAAGTTACCATCATATTGAGATCAACATAGATGTAACATTTTATGAAGATGCAACACTCAAGAAATCAAGGATATTCCAGCTTAAAGAAGTATATGAAGAAGATCCTATAGCTCCCAGGTTTGCAAAGACAGTGAGGCAAGTCACAAATTCCCTTGATGATGAGATTCAAGAAGATCATGACATGATAGAATCTCAAGAACCTCCCTAGATAATTATCTCTCACAAGAGAAATCCAACTTGGGAAAGGGAACTTATTCAATATGGATAGAAGTATGCTGCCCCATAAGGAACCATGAAACAAATCAAGAAACCTAAGTCATTCTCCATTTATATGGCTTTGGTGTGTGATCTCATAGAAAATGAGCCTACTTTCTTTGAAGAAACCATTCAGAAGAAAGAATGGGAAGATGCCATGACAAAAGAATACCAATAAATTATAAAGAATGATGTATGGGAAATAGTTCTCGGACCGAAGAGAAAAGATGTGGTATCTTCCAAATGGTTATACAAGATAAAACATGTTGTTGATGGAGGTATTGAAAAACATAAAGCAAGGTTTGTATTTCGTGGATTTTGTCAAAAGGAAGGCATTGATTATGAAGAGACGTTTTCTCCTAAATCCAGATACACTTCTATCAGAACCATCATAGCTCTTTCAGCCAAGAAGAAGTGGAATTTTGTTTCCCCTTGACCAAGTTTTGGAAAACCTTGGTCGTGTTTGAGCATTTTTGGTACTTCAACAAGCAGGTCGAAGATGGAGCACCCAGGCAAAGCGGAGATCGCAGGATCTCGCCCCCTTTTTGCAGGATTTTTGGGTTCAGGGCTTATGTAACTGGTATGGGATGTCGGCCCATGGGTTTACCCATGCTTAGGCCCCATTTGTAAATGTATAAATAAGTATATATGCATTGTAAGAAGGATCGGATCTAATTTGTCTTTGTGCAAGATATGTAAAGGTTGCTAAGTGCGATTAGTTGTGAAGGCTTCATGCATACTATGTGTTGATAAATTGCAGAGTTAAGTGCAAGTGATTGTAAGAAGGATATGTGTTGTGCCAAACTTGGGGAAGGAGGATCCAACAAAGTGCGCGCAGGTCTAATGTCCTATGCGGATTTGGTTTTGTGGCTCTGTGCATGTAAGAATATTGAAAGAAGATAATAAAGAAGATGAAGAGTTGGTGGACGTAGCCCCACGCTGGGGGTGAACCATGTATATCATGTGTTGTGATTGCTCTGTGTTATTGATGTGATTTATTCTTAGTGCCAAATATTTATGTATGTTAGATGCATATGATGTAGTAGCTTAGTGCTTAATAACATGAATGAATTCTAGATCTGTTTGATGCTATGTGCTAAATGGTTAGATATGCTTGGCTCTTGTTGAACAATGCATTGTTATGTAATTAGGGTTTTTTCCTGTGATGTGAATAAGAGTCAAAGACTAATGAATGTTAATTTCTAAAGTGCCATGTTAAGTATTTTGATCATAGATCTATGTCCCAGCTAGGTTGTAGACACTTGAGTCCTACAACCCCCCCTGCCTCTACCTCGGGTGAGACCTCATCTACTTCGCAGGTTTTGCTGAAAGGGACAGTAGTTAGGGTTTTGTTGGTGCATTTTTGAAGAGGTGAACCGCAGGTCTGCCCCTGTGCCAACAAATGGTTCCATTGTTGGGACAAGAAACTGTGATTGCTCGGAACTGAAGAAAAGATAAATCTTTGTGTGTAGATTTGTTTTTTTAGTGCGCAATACTCTACTTGACTTGTGAAGCTCTGTGCTAAGAAGAGAAGTCCTATCTAAAGAAAATAGGTAATATATTAAAGCTTTCTTCTCTGATAAAGGTAAGATAAGTGGAAATTTTTGTTTCAAAAGAATGGATCTAGGTATGTTTGATAGATTTCGTCCTAGTCTAAAAACTAGGGCACAACTCGAAGAAAGAAGATATGATAGAAATAGTGAGAGATATGTTATTCCTATGCATAGAAATAATTTTTGGACTAACAAGTGGATGTAGGATCCTAGAAAGAAACTTTTGTAGGTCCATCACTGTGATATCGTTGCGTAGTACAAGGAAAGGTTGAGGATTGTTTAAGAGAAAGAGAGGATTGACTCTTTGTTATAGTTGCAGAAGACTGTGACATATTGCTAAGGAATGCTTTGGTAAAGGTCCTATTTGCCTTTGTTGTAAATATAATGGACATGAAGTTTTAGATTTCCCTAGAATGATTCCTAAAGTTGAGAAGATGAACATGAGACAAGAAAACCATGAGGAAGGCCAAGAGACTAAGAATATGCTAAAGAACCAGAAAGAATCTGAGGCTATATTATTGCAGATGAAAGAAACACTGAATGATCATAGAGACATCATTTTATCAGAGATCTTAAAAGATAAAGAGTGCATAGAAATAAGAATAGGAGACTTTGACATAGACTGTGTATTGGATGTAGAAACACAGGTGAACATTATGCCAGAAAGTACTTGGGAAATTTTGGGAAAGCTTGCTATGATTCCTTCATTGGGAGGAATAGGATTGTTTAAAGGAAAGATGATAACCCTATGTGGAATACTTACCCATGTACCTATGAGTGTTCATGGAACATCGACATAAGAAGAATTCAAGGTCATTAAGTTTGTTGAGAGAAGTGCTCCCTTTACACTTTTGTTAGAAAAGACTTGGATTAAGAGAGATCATATCTGAAGGAAAGAAGAAGAGGAAGCTATAGAACAGAAAAATAAAGAATAAGGGATTTCATGGCTAGTAGAATAGAGTGCTTAATAGAAGAACATGAGGACAAGTCAAAGCAACTGAGGGCCAGAGACCTAGCTATCGAAGTTGAAAAAATGCAAGAAGGATTAAAGAACCTATCCATACAGGAGAGTAGAGAACCTACTCCAGAAATAGTAAGAGAAAAAGTATTACCCTCGAACCCTATGAAAGACCCTCAGCAGTGCAAAGTTACTATGCTAAGAGGAGATAAGAACAATAATGGAAAGATGAGTCCATAGACGCGGATCATAGGAAAGAAAGAAATAAATCTCAGTAAGAAGAAAGCAAAGCTAGAAAAACTACAGGAGGTTCCAGAGAGGAATTCGCAGAAGGAAGGCTTGTAGAACTTGAACCTCGCCGGAATGGTAGAACAACGCAGACTGGCACTTCGCCATGATGAAGCAATATGACTATTGGAGGCGTCCCAACCATTAGAATGATTCTCTAGAATGGCTAGAAACACAATTATTGTCAGAAAGATCGCCATTGGACCATTGGGACAATGCCATAATGGATGGAATTGTATTGGTTGAGGCATTTTCGCCCATTGGAAGAGTCCATTACGAAATTATCTATTTAACCCGTCGAATGTCTTACTAGGGATACTTTTGCAAATTGTGATTATCCGAGCCCACAGAGAACTAATTTCTTTCATGCAGTGTTTATTGAGACCTCACCACCCATTCTTCTTACCTTGAGTGTTTGTCCACCTATCCGAGATATCTGATCTTGAGCGTGTATGTTGAGCGACCTTAGCATAGTAGAGAATTCTTTCGAGGAGATCCTAATAGACCTTATGGATGAGAAGGTAATGTCCATAGGAGTACAGGCCTCGTCGACGAGAGGATTGCAAGCCTCCCCATCGACTACACATCAATCTAGGCCATCCTGAACTCTGATAGATAAACAGAGAAATCATCGCGACGACTTGGCGAATGCAAAGCTCATCCTGTTGGTCCTGCCTGACTATATCTCGCATCTTGCTGGAACGATTAGTCATGATAGCGTCCTGAGGGACTTCGACTATACAATGATCACTGTGTACCTCCCGAAGGGAATACACATAGTTGGACCGTAGTTAGGACAAATTCTGATGCTAAAGATCAGTGATTTCAACTTGGAAGACCACAAGAATTATGGAATCCTTGCACCACATAAGTACTTGACAAAGAAAATGGGGAAGAAGTCGAAGATAATCCCCCAGTCGTGGACTATGGACATCACAAGATCAATAATCCTTAATGTGATGAATATACCACACTTTGGCAAACATCAGGAGGTTAACGCATGAGTTAAGCTCCTCCTATTGTGATACCATGGTGGTTACCTATGGTTGGATAGGCACATGAATGTAGATCTAGCACTGATCCACTGGATCACTGGATTGATCATGCAAGGACCAGAACCTCAGGATTTTTACCCAGGGAAGGTTGCAAATTTCACCCTGGCGCAACGAATGAAGGACACCTACGACGATGTGGAGAAAGGAAAGCGGGGCTACAAGGTATCCTCCATACAAAATGGCATAATGTGCCTATATTATCAGTTGAGAGTAGGAAATCTCATCGGGAAGAATAGACCAACGCAGGTCATGGGGCTCGTTTTCGACCTCGTAGGAAAATGTGTTGAATGGATGCAGATGAACTGGGTGAGCTACCTCGTCAACCAATTGGAGAAAGATTATCGTGAAGCACAAGACCAGGGATATGAGTTTCACTTCAGCTGGTTGTTGATTCTCATTGGCTTCATCGCTTGGGAGATACCATAGGGTGAAACCTTCCCTAAATTTGAGTCGTCCAAATCACTGGCTGTGAGGTTCACTACCCTTTGGTATTCAAGTGACATGGTGAAGAAATGGCATTCCAATGCAGTGTTCCACACCTATTACTTGCAACTGAAGAGGGACATTGAATCCTTCCCTTGCATGACATCGAATACATTTCATAGGTTCAGTCCAATAGCGAAGTTCCATGCAGACAGACACTTCATTTACATCACTACGCATGGAGACAAGCACAAGGAAGAGCTCTAGTCCTATTACAAAATCACCGAGGAATATATGGAGGAAATAACTAAGGAATGGCCTACAAAATTCCTTGTACCAATCAAACAAACAGAACTCTCTAACCCTGACCTCATCGAAATTCCTGTAGTCACTCGGGAAGAGTATGATGGACCAAGAAGTAGCAAGAAGAAGAAGAAGGAAGAAGTATAGGAAATGCACATCGCATCAGAGGAGACTACACCAGATTCACCTAAAGGGGGAGGAGGTGACAAAGTAGATAAAGAAGAGGACAAAGGGGAAGACGACAAGAAGGAACATGGCGAAGTAACACCACCTAAAGATTCCATTACGGAGATAGAGACATCTAAGAAAAGAAAGGTTTATCCAAAGAAACCCTCAACGTGGAAGAAGTCATGCACTAATAAGCCCCACTTACAGACTATACTTACAGTGGATGATATTGACCTCATCATAACAACTATATCAGATACTTCCGAGGATATTTTGCAGCGAAGTGAAGCCAAACATGAGACAATGTATGACAGGATCGAGGCATAACTCAAAGGGGTACAACAGGCTCATTATTCGAGCCGCGTAATGTCTATTGTGTTGTTGTCATCAGGGGGCATAGAAGTAGGAGATGAGCCTGCCCAACTACATAGAATAGCAGATGCGACAGAGGATCTCCTTCGTCAGGTCCAGGAAGAAAAAGAGCATGCCATAGAGGCATTGAAGCAAGCAATGGAGGAATACCTAGAGCAGCATCAGGTTGCGCAGCAAGAGAAGGATGACCTCAAGGAAAAGTTTGCAGAGGACAGAGAGCAACTATAGAAAGAAAAAGAACAGTTGCTCATGGAGAAGATTGGAGTTATAGAAGCAATCACTAGATCACTTCTCTCTATGTCGAGCTTGGAATAGATCGAAGAAGAGACAACTGAGAGCCAAGTGGGGAAGCTTGTTGAAGCCATTCAACAGATTCAAGAAATATTAACTAAACTGGAATTGCAAGCAGTGTCAAGCACTCCACAGGAAGTGCGAGATCAGAGGGAAGAAACTTCCTAAAGCGTAGTCAGAAGAATCAAGGCATTGGCCTTATAATGCAAGAAACTCAGCAATCGAAGTGTGCGGACCTATGAGTGCCTTATAGAGGACCCAAAACTAAGGAAATTGGAGTCACAGCTCCAGGAAGCAAAGCAACAAGCAGCGACAGTACAAGCATAGTTGAAGCTACTGTTAGCGGTCGGAAGATGAAAATGTCACAAGAACAGTGTGCAATTCAACAACAGGTCCATGCCATCTAGAGTAAAGTCATGGAAGTGGCCCAGAGACTTCAACTGGTACAAGACGAAGCCTGCACACTTTTTGAGGAGATAGAGGGACAAGGTACATAGCTGGAACAAGTGGTCACCATAGTGGAACAATGCTTGGAAGGACCTCTCACCAAGAAAATCATTCAAGATTTCATCGAGCAGGAGGCTCAAGCGAAGTAGAAAGTAGAGGAAGCTTGAGGCCTTCAAAGCAGAGTTTCCCAGATCAGAGTGACTCAGGATGAGTCACAGGTGAGTGTTGGGGGATTATTGTCCCTCGACCAAGTGTTGGAAAACCTTGGTCATGTTTGACCATTTTTGGGACTTCGACAGGCAGGTCAAAGATGGAGTGCCTAGGCGAAGCAGAGATCATGGGATCTTGCCCCCTTTTTACGAGATTTTTTGGGTTCAGGGCTTAGGTAATGGGTATGGGATGTCGGCCCATGGGTTTACTCATGCTTAGGCCCCATTTGTAAATGTATAAATAAGTAGCAAGGCATCATAAGAAGGATTAGATCTAAGTTGGCTTTGTGCAAGATATGTAAAGGTTGCTAAGTGTGATTAGTTGTGAAGGATTCATGTATATTATGTGTTGATAACTTGTAGAGTTAAGTGCAAGTGATTGTAAGAAGGCTCTGTTTTGTGAAAAACTCGGGGAAGGAAGATCTAGCGAAGTGCACACAGGTCTCCTATCCTATGCGAAATTGATTTTGTGGATCTGTACATGTAAGAATATTGAAACAAGATAATAAATAAGACGAAGAGTTGGTGGATGTAGTTGCATGTTGGGGGCGAACCATGTATATCTTGTGTTGTGATTTCTCTGTGTTATTTATCTGATTTTTGCTTAGTGTTGAATATTTATGTATGTTAGATGCATCATATGTAGTAGCTTAGTGCTTAATAACATGAATGAATGATAGATCAGTTTGATGCTATATGCTAAATGGTTAGATATTCTTAGATCTTGTTGAATACTACGTTGTTCTGTAATTAATTTTTTGTTTCTACGATGTGAATAAGAGTCAAAGACTAACAAATGTTAATTTATAAAGTGCTATGTTAAGTATTTTGATCACAGATATGTGTCCCAGCTAGGTTGTAGGCACTTGAGTCCTACAACTCCCCCTGCCTCTACCTCGGGTGAGATCTCATCTGCTTCGCAGGAGTTGCTGAAAGGGCTGGTAGTTAGGGTTTTGTTGGTGCGTTGTTGAAGCGTTGAACCCTGAGTCTTCCCCTATGAAAACAAAGTTACACTAGATGGATGTGAAAACAACCTTCTTAAATGGTGTTATTGAAGAAGAAGTGTATATAGAACAACCTCAAAGGTTTGAAGTTGAAGACATAAATGCTCATGTCTACAGGTTGAATAAGGCTATGTATGAATTGAAGCAAGATCCTAGATCTTGGTATGGAAGGATTGACAGTTTCCTGATGAGCTTGGGCTTTACAAAGAGTAAAGTTGATTCTAACCTTTACTTCAAGGTTATGAATTATGAGCTAGTTATACTGATGTTGTATGTGGATGACTTATTCTTAATTGGAGAAGAAAATCTCATCATTGATTGTAAGAAGAAGCTTTCTATAGAGTTTGAGATGAAAGACCTATGCCTAATGCATTATTTCTTAGGTCTTGAGGTTTGGCATAACCCATAGAAGATGTTCCTTAACCAAGGGAAGTATGCAGTTGAAATACTGAAGAGGTTTGATATGTTGGAGTGTAAATCCATGAACACACACATGGAAACAAAGTTGAAGCTCATGGTTGATACTTCGTTAGAATTGGTTGATGCTACGCTATACAGACAAATCATTGGATCGTTGATGTATCTGACGAATACCAGGCCAGATATATGTTTTTCTATGACACCTTGAGTTAGTATCTGGTAGAGCCCAGACATGTTCAACTTTTTACTGCAAAACATGTGATGAGATACCTTAAGGGTACATTGGACTTTGGTCTCTATTATAATGGAGATCATGACTTCATATTGGTTGGTCATACCGACTCAGTTTGGGCTGGAAGTGTTTCTAATAGAAAGAGAAATTCAGGATGTTGTTTCATTCTAGGGGCATCCATTACTTCATGGCAGAGTAGGAAGAAATCCAGTATTTCTCTCAACACACAAGAAGTAGAATACATTGTTGCATGTTCCACTAGTTGTGAAGCCATATGGCTTCAAAAGTTGTTGACGAGTCTATTTGATCTGGAGATGGAAGCATATGTGATTCTATGTGATAACCAAAGTTGCATAAAGATGACAAAGAACCCTATGTTCCATGACAAATCAAAGAACATATAAATCTGGTATCACTACATTCGTGATATGGTGCAAAAGGACACTATAAAGCTCCAATATGTTGGCACAGATGAGCATGTTGTAGATTTGTTGGTCAATCCTTTGTCTCGTGTAAAGTTTGCGCACTTTTGAGAGAAGCTTGGTATAGTCCAAAAGGACCTCCCTTGAAAGGGGGAGTGATGTTGATGATGTTATGGTATCCTGACCAAAATCGGGTAGCTTAGTTAGGATTTTATATCCTAGGGGATTGATCATCCCTGGAAAGATTCTGAATGTCCGATAAGGATGGTATGTTAGAGTACCTATGCATGTATATGCTAGCTATGGTCAGTAGTGGTAGACCCATTAGGATTTTTATAATCTTAAGGAATATTATGATTCTCGGGAAGATCCCCAAGGTACGATAAGGACAATCTGTTAGAGTACCATGTGGTAGCTTCGTTAGGATTTTATATCCTAGGGAATCTTATGATTCCTGGGAATATTCCCAGGGGCTGTCAAAGTACCACAAAATGTTGTTGATACACCTTCCTCATTTTGTTTCCCTACGATGATGATGATTATGTTGCTCCAACCTCGTGCTATGATGATGTTGTTTCTCCAACCTCGTGTTGTGATGATGTTGTTACTCCAGCCTCATGTTGTGATGATGTTTCTCCAACCTCGTGTTGTGATGATGTTGTTTCTCTAGCCTTGTGTTTTTGATGATGATGTTGTTGATGTTGTTGTTATAACTTTTATCCTAACTAATGTTGATGTTTCATGTTCCAGCTCCATGTTGTGAACGATGATGATGATGTTATTATAGCTCCATGCTATGAATGACAATGATACTACAACTCCATGCTGTGAATGATGATGTTATTGATTATGAGAAAAACTTTCAATGATTTATAGATATGTTAGTCAGTGTTCTAGATGTTGTTGATGTTTCTTCCCTCTCTCTCTCCTGATGATGTTGTAGAATACCCTTCTTGTTAATGGGGAGTGTTGAAATATTGTAACTGCAAATAATATTATACTTATTATTGAATTATTATTTTATATATAAATCCCCTTTTGTGGATTGATCATGTCGTACTTTGTATAATACCAAATACCCATTTGTGGATTGGTCAAACCCTAATTATATGTTGTTAATTAAGAATTCGGCTCCTAGACCTAATTAAAGTGGTTTTAGCCACTAAGTGAAGACGTTGGCCCTGCTTGATGAAGAGACAACACCCTAGTATCTACTAGCCAATATAAATAAGAGTATAAGGTGCCTCATTAGCTCACTCACTCAAGTCACTCATCTAGTGCGCAATTTTGAAGGAATTTTCAGTTGTCGAAAGAAGGAAGAGAGAGGCGCATTTCTCAATGTTGGATATTCTCTCGTGTTTGGTATTTTATCTTGGAATTGTATTGGAAATCTATATTAAGGAAGTTTTTGTTGGGTTTAATCCCCCATGAGGGTTTCGTAGGATAAATGTTTTTCACCTTGTGATTGTGTATCTTTTAGGTATCCTGCTTATGGTATTATTTTCTAGAAAATTGAAAAGAACTTAATAGAAGCTCTAAATTTAATAGAGATGACCCATACTAGATCAATACTCTATTGGATTGAAATTGTTCAGACCCAGAACAATCCTTTGACCTAGAGAATTTAATTACTAGTCAAGATGGTAGTTGGGAAGCCTTCCTCGAGAGTCAATGAGGATATGGGAAGAGTAACCATCTGAAAATGTTTTGATCTAACCCACGAAATTGGGAAATGGACCCACGAAATCTTGCTAAAGAAGGAAAGAAAAGGAAGGAAAATTGTGGGCAAAGGAGAGGATGCAAGATGAATGGGTCTGGTGACCATTTCTAAAGAGGGAGAGCATGTGCAACTCTTTTTTTCTGAAGAGAAATGAGAAATGAATCTGTTTCTGGGTACATGAATTGTTGGGCAGTGTTTTTTCTAATCATGATGATAAACAAAGCTGTAGAAATATGGAGTGATTGAGTCAGAAATCACAGCAACCTCCATTTCTTTGTGGATAGAAAAATAATCTGCCATAATTCCCATGGGAGGAGGAGAGTGACCTTTGTCCCTAGTTGTTGCTGAATAGAAGGAAAAATCTCACTTAGGACATCATGGTCTATCTAGGGGGTGGTCAGTTGTAAACCATTTCAAAAGTAATGGTGCCTATGGTTGGGTGGAAAAGGGAACACCCTTCAGCAGTTGACAATTAATTTCAAGTTGTCAGATAAGTGTTTCTCTAAGCCTTGTATTGTTCTCGATTAGTTTATTTTATAGTATGAATTCTATGAA